>QVNW01000716.1:0-23917 GCA_014825475.1 Pseudomyrmex flavicornis | reverse complement strand
CTAATCTTTTTATAAAATTTCTAGAAATTGAAAACAAAAAAAGTTTTCCAACTTTAGACTCTTGTTTAGACATTTTATATTTTTCTGGATAACAATTAATTGTTTTTTCATGAAAATAACAATAATATCTATAGATGTCGATTTGCGCAGTTTTTCGAAGACGCGTTGTTACACACATTTCAATATAGCAGCTTTTAAAATGGATGAATGAATGGGGGTTTGTCCGCCGATAATATGCGTTTCGTTATTTTTTTCATTGCTCATATCACGACGCAGATAACTCGGCATCGGACATGGCCGAACCAACAATTCGTTACCGCGGGATTATCCAGCTGTCCGCGTCGAGAAAAGGCGAGTAACGCGAAACTCATTATGACGCAGGAATAACGAGCCGCAGTATAGATTACCGGATTACAAACGAACTGAAATTATTGAATTACAAATGATTCCTCCGGGTTTCTCCGATATTTTGTTTCTTCGTTATTATTTTAAGATATGACTTTTCCCATTGACACGCAATTTTCTCTCATACTATTTCATTAATAAAACATTATAAAATTGTTTTTTGTACGATCAACTTTTTTTACTTGCGTTACCGCGCGCACCTTCGGCGACATAATAATTATTCTTTTTGTCGCTATCTAATTTATTTACTTATTTGTTTATTTACGGTAATTAAAAAATGCATCCGGAAAGTAAACTTGGAAACAATTCACGAGTTCGCTCGTGTAACCTACAAAGATTACAAAAAAGCATAACTGAGGAGGATTGTATTTTCGAACACAAAGCTAGCGATCAAGCCTTTGCGATGCGTTCGTATTATACGAACGGATTGAACCGCACAAAACTCAAATCTCATGTGTATATATGATCTAGAACACTTCTAATTGTATATTTTCCTATCGACAAAAAGGGCCAACGTGATGTGCCTTATATGGGTGGCGAATCCGTTGCGGATTCGTTTGTATTCGGCGAGAGCGAGCGGTCTGCGAACGAATGTCGAGCGAACCGAATTGGAAGCGGACGCGCCACCTCGACGCGACCAATTACCAATCACTCTCGCGGAACAATAAAGCAAAACCGTGGAAAAAAAATCCCCGTCAAAAGTATCGCGTTTCATATGCATCTAGCGCGTCCCCCACGGAACTCGCGGTAGCGCATAACCGTTGCATAAAAATAAAATTAAAAGCTGAATGTTGCGGAAAAATACGCGCCGCCGTGCAACTCTTCTTTGTTTACAAAAGAAAAAAATTCGATACCCACTGTTACAACAAGCGAATCTGTATTAATCATGTGTCGCGTGCGATTTGGGCGGAATATAAGTGCGTTTTGAAAATTCCAGACGGGATAGGTACATATGTGAGATTTTTTAATTTTTTTTTTTTTTTTAATGAAGAACGAAATAACAGAATTCTCCGATAGATAACGAAGGAGATTAACGACTTGTTCAAGTTTTATTTTCTGAGCATAGTTTTTGCTTTATTACCCGACAACCACTTTTTGATGCGTCATAAATATGTATTATCAATTTAACGACGCGGTAATGCGGTAGAGTTAACTCACAAATCTAGTAGAACGTCCAGCCGGAAGGTCCGGCATAATATTTTAGATAACGCCGCTCTTTCTACTATTTATACACAGAAGATACCGATCGACGAAACTTCAAAGTCGGTTTGTTTTAGAATGCCGTAAACGCTGTCTTATCACGCGTTTCCATTTGCGATCCCGTCTTCAGTAATAATATGTTTGTTACGAAGGAATAACAACCTCATGTGTCTTAAAAATACTATAAAACCGTAACATAAAACGCAATAAAAAAAATAAAATAAAATAAAATAAAATAAAGATAACAAGGAAGCGCAGACAGTAGTAATCGATTCCCCCGGAGGATAGTTAGCCCGAAGAGACTCGGATATAGGAGAAAGGAGAGAGTGGTAGTAGTTGCTCCGAGAAGTGGTGGAGGATGAAGCAGGGAGAAAGCAGGGAAAACACTATTCATCATGGCAAACCAAGTGGTGCAACTGCAACTGCGACGACGTGAAGTTCGCCGCGCCTCCGCTCGCGCACAGCCGCCGTGGAAGGTGGAAGAAGCAAGGTCCGGAGGGATGGAAGGGGCGAGTAGGGAGGGAGGGGGAGAGGAGGCGATAGAGGTGGCGCGGTACCGGCGGTGTCGTAGCAGGGAGTAAAATAACTGAGACCCAGCTGTCCTCCACCTCCTGACTGTAGCCAGCTAGGCGGAGCTCGCGAACTGAGCTCTATATAACAGCTGCATGTGCATTGGACACCTAGCAACTTCTCCGCCTGCATTCTTGCGCAATAGAAACGATCTCCGTGTCTCTCTCCCTCTCGCTATACATCTTTCTCTTTCCGTTCCTCTGGGGTACTTGGGCCGAGTCAGCCTCCTCGCGTACTCGACTTACGTGTCTCACTCCCAAGATAAGTGCATATTACGGTAGGATTTATCCTTGAAGTCTCAGACTTTATTTTTTTCTTGATGAGAAAAGAACTTGGCTGCTCCACCGGCTGGTTATCATAATTTTATACATACATATATATAATATATACACACACACACACACACACACACACACATATGTATTTAATATATGAAATTTCTTATCTTGAAGCACTTATCTCACTTATTAGTTTTAACTTTAATGGATAGCAAAATCAAATATGGCGCGAGCGAATTTACTGCTGCTTTTTCTGGAAGTTAAAGTTGTTTTATTTACACGCTATTAGATATTTTGTTTTGTTAATTAAAATTCACAATCTCAAAGTATTCGAATATTTATTAACAATAAGACTTATACGTCATGAACATCAGAAGCAAGTGTTGGTTTTTGTTATTAGAATGTATCAGTAAAATAAAACTTATCAGAGAAAATCATTATTTCCTGAAGAGTTCTTTTCGAGAAGTCGGCCAATCTTTGTACACAGTCTAATCATAACTTAATAAATCTTAGACATCTTTCTTAGATGCAGACCTACTTTGACCCTTTACTTTCGTCACTTTTCCCGTTCCTCGATGATAAATTCCCTTCCCCTTTCCTGGACTTCCACCACTTGAAACCGCGTAGGTTTCCTCCTTGCTATCTACTCGATCTCGCTATCTTCCGTTCTTCTTCATCCTTCCCGCGAGAACACTTAGTTCCCGCGAGAGGAGTTTAGTGATTCGACCCACATGTGTGTGTCGGTGATACTCTCTCGTTCGTTTTATATTCTATCGTTTCTGTACTCGCTTTAACGATCTGGCACGCTAGAAATAGAAGCTCCGCCTTCTAGGCCAGTAGCCGAAGGTTGGATGAGAAAGAGAAAGAGGTAGGAAGAGAGAAAGAGAGAGAGAGAGAGAGAGAGAGAGAGAGAGAGATGCCCTCCTCCGCAGTGTAGGAGGACGAGACTCCTTGCGAAGATCTGGGCGTGGTGAGGGAGGAGCTTTCTATACTGTATACTGAACTCGTTTATATCCGACATCGACCGGGAGCTTCCACGACCGGATGCACCCGACGTCGGCGTCGACGTCGCCGACTGTCGGAATCGTGACTGAGTTCGCGCGGTTTGCCAAACTCACGCGTCGTTAAGCTTACTCTTTGCGAGCTGTCTTGAGAAAAAATTTTACATCGAGATTACTATATTATACGTAAAATTATATAAAATAAGTTTTATATAATTAACTACTTAGATTGTACACATATATATGTGCTAATTTTTAATTGACTCGTATACTATTATTATTTTTTTTTAATTGTAAAAGAACATATGTGATGATATAATAATTGTATATTCTGATGCGTTCTACCTGCTATAATTTGGCAGCTCAATGTGGAATATCGTGAGATAAATAATATTTCCCCAAGTCTGTTTAGGATCCAAATATGTACTCAAGTTACAATATGTACTATGTGATACATATATTTTGCGCGGATACACTTGCTATAGTTAGCGCAGAACAATGGAATAACGAAATCCCTGAAATAAAATTTTAATTAAAGACGTTAATTTCAGTTTGTGATTCGCGACGGATCCCTGACCGGGCTTTAACATAATTTAACGAAATTCGGCGCTAATGCAACATATTTGGCATACGTATTCCGCCGGATGGAGTAGAGTTTCTGTTGTAATTTTAATTAAAAGTATTGATTTAAATTCAGCCTACACGGTTCTCCACATATTAATGCGTTTCATTTAATGCACGTCGTTAATTTTATTCAAATCGAATAGTCTGCAGCCGCAATACACGCAAACACAAAATATCTTTTGTGTGTAATATAAAAGAATGCCTGTGTGTATTGATTTGCAAAAACAGAGTTCTCCTCGCGCATTTAGACCATTTTTTCTGATAATGATACGAATATTACGAACCGTGGTAACGCGGGAAAATAAAGAAGGCTGATATCTCTGTAGGGAGAAATATAATAAAATTTACGCGCAGAATCCGCCAATCTCGTGTAACTTGATGAACAGTAGATTTCGTAATGAACGTAACGAAGAGAGTCAATTTGGATTCACCGTGGATCTGACCGAATTTCAAGCTTAACGTAACCCAGTAAAGGTACATATGTATGTGGCACATGCGCGATTAAATGTGCGATTTTATTGCAATATTTTTTAGTCTCTGCTTTATGTTAATCTTCCCGTAAATGTATTTTATTATTCATCAAATGACAAAGTCGGATCGTTCGTATATTACGATTTTATCATGAATGTATTCGCGCGTTTGAGCTATTATTATTAATACATTTGAGCGTACACTGCTGCATATCTTGAATTATGTAATCAAAATTCATGATCATCTTTGCAAATCGTCGCTCTCTACGTATTACGTAAGTGTCATGCTAGATTTTCAGTTTATTGCATAGTGACATTTGGAAAGTCATGTTCTTTATGATCACCAAATATTAAAAAAAAACAAAATTTATAAGTAACAATTTGAATCTAAAAGAATCCCTTAACTAGGAAAACATGAAGTTTTAAACTGCTCTTCTCTAAAATTTACTGAGTTATACGTAGGAAGTGACGAAATATTTCCGTGCCATTAGTTTCTCTGCTTACTATTTTATTGAAGAAAATGAAATAAAATTGAAAAAATTGAAAATTCAAAAACATATCCGAAGTAATTTTTTTACTTTTTTTTGTTTTTGTTTTTATCGCGCGAAGAATAGTGTTTCCTCTGATCGCGCTCTAGTTCGGAACTTGATTTTGTGGTGTACAACACGTGCCACGATCGACGCGACCGTTTACGTGACAATCGCTCGGAGGGCAGTGACGAGTACGGAGGATGTGTGTGGGAAGATGAACGTCGCGCTACGGGAAGGGTTAAACCGTGCAGTTTGCCAATTTGGCGCAGACGTCGTCGTAGGTGCGCCATGTCGCGCCACGTTTAGCGGGCCGGGAGATGAAGTGTGCGAACGAACGAGATTCGGCGAGAGGCCTGATGTGCGGTTGAGGAGATTAATATGCGCGCGAGGCTCACGCGCGCCACCCTCGTATTCTCATCCTTCACTCTCGTTTTAGCCCGTGTCCGCGGCTCTTGCGTCGTTTTGCTCTTCTCTCTCTGCTCGCTCGTCAACCGCTCGCTCTATCTCTCTCTTTCTCTCTCTTTTTCTCTCTCTCTCTCTCATTCTCCCACGTCGTACCCCTGCAGTCCCATTTGCGAGTGGCGGCGATATATACACACGTATAAATCCAGCGGCGCGCACACGTGTAACTACGTATAGTCCGCCGCGACGGCCGGTCCTGGGCATTTAGTAATTTCTGTCACGAGCCGAACGTTCCGTTCGGAACGTCAACTCACGTGTAACTGCGGAGCGAATGGCTGCTCACGTATGCGTCAAGCTTAGTCGGCGACCACCGCGAGAAGAGGATGGCCTCTGCGAGAAAATTCGAGCGCGCCCGCGACGCTGATGGCCTCGAGGCCGCTGCCGCCGTCGCGTCGCGTCGGCCACGTTCGTGCAAATAGTCTGCGCGTGGAATATCGAAGCTGTCATCTTACACGCGACGTGTGTAGAAATGAGCATTGTCTATCAGTGTTTCGATGTCTCACTGATAAAACATAACTTTCGAACAGATTTTTTATGGGGGAAAACAAAAAGAATCCGATGATACAATTTTACGATTGGTTTTTGACTCAACAATTTTTGACGAGATATTGGCTTTTAAACACATTTTGATTTTGTATAAGAAGCAGGTTTGTTGCATTACGAGCAGCGGTAAAATACACGTTAAGAGAGTTGTTTTTTAAATTTACTTTTGACAAATCTTTTTAACTGCGCATACATATAGAACGCAATTCGCGTCGTCGTATACAAGAATTATTCACTGTGTGGATATGAATTTCGAAGTGAAAATTTAATCATAACTTGGGATAACTATGAAGTAATGCGCGTGATTAGATATTCTACGCATAACCGACCAACATTGATGTTTGAATACATCATGGCAGTTTGAATTAGGTTTATTGGTCGATATATATGAGGGTTGTTGTGTCTCTGGTTAACATGATTGTATGCAAATTAATTTGGCTCTTCCATAATTTCGGTTATATACCGATTATAAAAGAATCTGAGAGCATGTGACACATCTTGCGTACTGAGAAAAATAAAAAGATTTACATACGTCGGTGTTTAATACTAAAATTATGTTACCTATTTACTGATATAAAATAAATTACTAATTTTGGGACACACATCTCTTTCAGAAGTTCGTCGAATTCGTTACATTGTCTCTTTTTGACGGTGGTTTTTCGATCAATTGAATTAATTTGTTTCCATAAATTTGAAAACATTTTCTGAATGAGAGACAGGAGAGTGAAGAGAGAAAGACAGTGTTTTTATTCTGGAGACTTTCTCTCTCTCTTTCTCTCTATGGGGGAGAGTCGATTGGGACGTTCTTTTCTCGGGCATTCCCGAGGCATGCATTCTGCGGAAGGGTTGAGAGGGTGAGCAGTAGGGACCGGTTGGTAACCGGTCATTCGGCGGGGTGCAAAGAGCGGCAGAAATCACGCGTGCGGTTTTGCGGGCTGCGTTCCTGACCGCCGAACGCCGAAGTTCGGATTGAACTGTCACCATCAGCCCGTACGCCGCGACCGCGTGACGTATATTCGTTCGTAATAACTGCGGTCGACCAATCGAGACACTCGGTAAACGCAGTTTTATGAGTCGCGCGGCGTTGTCTCTTCTTTCTCGAACTCTTCTACGCGTGTTATAATGCGGTTTGATGTTATTTGCTCGGGACACAACAACTGACAACTGCTTGTTCCACAGCAAGCGTGACGTCAAAGTTTTTTTTACATTCGATGTCTTTACGTGACTGTTTGTTGTCACAGACTGCAATGTTCTTTTAGAAGCGATTACGCTTTATCTTTAGCTTAGCCTATGCATGTTATTTTGTTATTCATACGAGACTAGATTTAGGCCCTGCGCACAAGAGAAAAAATATTAGGAACAGGAATAAATATTAAATATTAGGAAGAAGAAGAATTTGAAATAATGTTACATTAAACAAAAGAATAGATTAATTATTTCAAATTCTTATCTTTTAATTTATGATGCATTAATTTATTCTATTTTCTTGTTTTGTAAAGAAATAATTCCAATTTCTTTATTTCTAATATTTAATATTTATTCCTATTCCTAATATTTTGTCTATTGCGCGCAGAGAAGGATGCGTAGTAAACATTTTGAACTGTTTTAACTTTGAAAAGTGACATATTGCAGAAAATTATTTATCTATTAAGGATAAAGGATGAAAGAAGAATTTGACTCGTGTCAGACACCCTTGCTTAACGCGTTAATTCAAATTGTACACGCAGGTGAAAAAGTTTACGGCAGATGTGTTAATGGATCAAATTATAAAAATGTTTAGTTAGTTATCGACGCGCGCGCTAAAACAATCCGCGTGAATCCGATCCGCGGTAACACGTGGACGGCTTGTTGATTTATGCTCGGCCACCCTCGTTCAGAAACGCGCGCAACTCACGCACAGATACAGAGAGAGAGAGAGACAGGACGAAACGTTTCTGTGATCATATCGTCGATGAGAGAGAAAGAGAAAGAGAGGGTGAGGCGTGGGCGACACCGGCCTATCGACGGTTTTCAGAAGCTGCAGGCTATTTGTCCACCGCCGCGTTCTTACTTTTTTATTTGCCCGCCCATTATATATGGCGGCACATACGTATGGATACGCGTTTATATATCCGGACTGGGCCCATAAAAATACCAGCCGATACGTGTCGGGTATTATTAGAAGCTCAAAACAAGATTGCTCGGACGGCACAGTGGCCTTCGTTTCTGCACCCTTCGCATGTCGGTCGGCAGCCCTTCGCGCTCGTCTCTCTTCGCGATCTCGATGTGAGGACAGTCGCGGGAGCGAGCCTCCAAACGTATTGTCGAAGTAATCGTCCCGGATCCCCTTTGCGTAAAAACGTCCCGACGAGGTTTGTCTCTGCGATATGCTACTCAATCTTCGGATATTCTTGCTCTCCCCTCTTTTTCTTTCTTTTTTGTTTTACTGAGATTTATGTGCCGCAAAATCCACAAATGTGACGTATCTTCGATGACCATATTAGATCGATTTGTCGATCGATCTCGAGAGTTTTTCTAATAATAAGACTTTTGTTTTGCACGCACACATTCGAATAGTTGCTTTGCACGTGCGCGAGTGTATCATTTCTCACTCTTATTGTCCGTCGAGAGGATTTTACGTCAGCAAAACGTATACCCACGAAAGTCGTTTGAGTTGAAAGAGTGCAGGGAGAAAGAACGTCCTGTCTGTATGAGAGAGGTTGTTCGCGTAAAAGAATACGAGAAAAGGAAGAAGCGGCTTATGCTCACGAGGTTAGAGGCTTAAGCTTGCACAGCCTTAGTAAGACGTTCCACCTTTAGCCCTTTGCTTATAGCGCCTTGGCTGGATATTTACAACGTCGTCGTCGCCTCGGGTCCTCGTCGAGCGGAAGCCGAGGAGTGAGAAATGGCCGCGCCGACAATTAACTGAAATCAGCGGGCCGGGGCGGTTTGTCACTGTCTGCGCCCTCCGAACTGCCGTGCTCTGCCATTGTCGTTATAGTGCCACTAATACCGGCCGCGTTTCACTATCGCCTCCGGAAAATATATATATATATATCGAGAAATACACGCGTTTACAGCTTAATAATTTTTCGCTCTTGCTTTTCGTGCGATTGCTTTTGCACTTTTTAATAAAACGTACGTCCAACCAATAATATTTCCCATTTCATGAGCGGATTTATTCGAAAAATTTCATTATAAAGCATCGTGTTATTATTGATTATAAGTCACAGAATGTCGAGGATGTTGCCGATAATGTATATACAGAGGAAACATAAAAGCGATGAAACAGAGCAAACTCTCACCTCTTTCACTCCCTTCTTTCGAGTGAGATTCTCTTTGACACGAACCGGATAACGCAATTAAGTAATTAAGGGATTTTTAATCTTGTCCCGGTCCTCGTTTTGGCACCGGTCACGAGTCGGCGAAAAAATAAATAAATTCGAAGCCGCTGCCGTTTAGGAATTAAATCGCTGATGAAGAGCTTGTGCCTCACTCTTTTTCCGCCCTTCTATCTCAGTCTAAATCGATAAATTATCCTCGGTGAACCTTGTGAACCCCTCGATTTTACTCCCGCACTCGAATGTTTTTCTTGTCTAAATTATTCTTTACCTAATCCTCGTTTGATGATTACCAAAAATATACGTGCGCATCTACTTCTGTGCGTTTGCGATCATTGCGAATCAATTCGCATTTTAGTCGACAAAGCGACTACGTGTTAAATTTGAGAATCATATTGAAGAAAAATATTTTGATTCTAATTGTGAATTTATTTTATTTCTCAATACGCTAGTTTATAAAAAACGAAAAACGCACATTTTATATCGATATGTAAAACTAGTTCTTTCTTTGCGATGCTTCTCACGTATTTTTACTGGCCTCTGTTAACAAAATCGCTTTGTCGATTTTTAGCATTTGACAATTATTCGGTAATTTATCAAAACGCCGGCGTACGAGTGGTCCGTCGCGATCGGCTTTGCCTTTGTGAGCCTCTCGCACGCGACACACGGTGTCCGCAAAATACTCATTCGCGACATAAATATTTGAATCTTCATTTCGTCCACACAATGAGTAATGATCAATAAAAATGTATGTAGGTCAACGCATTTATAGGTCATTCATAACTATATTATTGCATTTGCGTATTATAAAATTATCAACACTTTAAACACACTGTTTAATTTACTATATAATTTGTTGAACTAAAAGAGTATTATACGTTTACTATTTGCGTATAAATGTGAAATTTAATCTACTCTCGTGAAATTTCTTCTGTACATTTTGAGAACCGCGCGACGAATCATTGCAGCTTTTTTAAGAATAAAGACGGAGTCGCTATTTTGTTACACGATACGGAAATCGTGATTCGCGCTAATCGCTTGTACCGGCTTTAAGTTTATAATTAAATGCCTGGTGGCGAGGCCGCCTCCAATTAGCGGCATATGTCGGTGATATAAGCACTAACGCCGAGTATCGTCACCGTATTCCATCGCTGATTATCAGCCCGGTGGCAGGCTTCGATCGCCGATCTCCACGCGTTTAATTCTCCCGGCGGGCCACTTAGCTGCGGCAAGTCCAACTACCTCGTGGCACTTCAGTTCAGTGGCAGCTAACAATCTCGTTGCTCGGTTTAGCGGATAAAGTATCGCGGCGATGGTCGGCGGCAATAGCGTCGGCGATCATTAAAAACCGGCGACGAAGTCGATAATTTCATTTAAATGTAGCAGACCCGGTATTTTTAATTTTTTCCCGCGCCGATTCTCAATTGAGACTCGAGATTGAGACTCGGCACGGCAATGTTTTTTCTTCCTCTGTACAGTCATGCCGCTGTCGCGACGATTCCGTTTTAAATTCACTCGTTTGCGATCCAGACTCTATAGCGCGTCATTAGCGCGCGAGTTAATATCGGTGTTTACAATTCGGCATTGCGCGGATACACGCGCTTTCTTGCTCTCTGCATTTTTCGCGCTTGAACTTCACGTGATATTACAAGCGCCTCGATGAAGTAGAGAATTTTTTCTCTCCCAAACAAAAAAAAAAGCTTTATCGTCATTTATTTTCCCAACATTCATTTCCATTGAGAGTTTTAATAAAATTAAGAATACATGATCAAGTATTCAAACTTCACAAACAATTTTAATCGAAAATAGACACATACCGTTGAATCATCGAACGATTTCATTTCGTTTGCGAAGAAACATTTTCTCGCGCAACTAATTTATCGCGATTCGACCCACTTGCGATCAATTTATCGGACATTTTCCGCCAACGCAAAAGTGGCAAGAGCCAGTCGTACCGTTAGCAATCGTACGTATGCGCGTTCCGGTGATAAGCCGATATAAAATACGTAAACGCATTTGCAGCATATATATAATTTGCCGACGCGTAACAAGCGCGCGCGCGCTCGCGACGTTCTTTTTTTGCGGCGCGCGTGGAATTATCGGGACACCCGATGCACCAGGTATCCGTGGTATGGAACGTGGCCGCCGACAACGAAACGTGATCCCGCGTTCGGAGTGGCGGAACAAAACTATCTCATTGTGTGTTAATACACCGCGCCGCACTCGCTCGCTCACTCGCTCGACTCGCAACTGCAATACGCGATGCAGGCTTAGGGTGTATTCACAATTCTTTGAAAATTCAATTTTGTGTGAGATGCAAAAATAATACCAATATTCCTATTCGCGTTTGTGAAAATTTTTTAAAGAGCATCTTCTTGAAAAATAAATTTTTGCAAATTGTCTTTTTTTTTTAAATTCTGTAAAAGTGAGATATATGTTGACGAAAAATTTCATGTTTGTATTTGAATAAAATTCTTTTACAAGAAAACTAAAACAGTTCGAAGAAATACAATTATTGTCAATATTGTCGTAACACAAAGATAATATCAGGTTATTACTTTTGAAGAGAACAATTTTGGAAAAAAAATATATGAAGTAAAATAAATTATTTGATTATTTTGTATTGATCTCTAATCTAACAATATTTTTAGTACAATGTTTTATCAAAATGTGAAAATATAAAAGTATTTTAATTCGATGTGTTTGTCTGGCTTTGAGATGAGATTATTTTTCCCAACGTCGTCGCAAGAACTCACTTTTCGAGAATTCACTCGGTCGTTGTAAACGCAACTTTAAAACGCTTGCAACGCTGCTGCGCCGTTAAGACTCTGCGAGTGCGTGCCGAAAGAGTTCGAGACACTCGAGCATCTCGTCCGTACAGGCGTAGAGGGTGCGTAGAGGCGCGTAAAAATGCGAATGCCAAACCACCTGGGGATTCGCATTTTATGCCGTTTTACTTTTGCCAAGAATCTCTTCTCGTACGCTCGATCATTTCCACTACCGGAAACACTCGCGAGTTTTCTACACACGAATTCCCGACAATATTTATTTCTATGAATATTTAAACTTCTGAACATAAGTTTGATGTTTTATTACGTCTCTGTTTTATTTTTTATTTTTTTTTTCTATTATATTATTCTATTGAACAAACACACTGTTTGATTATTTGCGATTAGTAGCGCTGCTACAATTTCTCATTCGCTTCGAGGTGCTTTTCTTTCTTCGCAACCGTATTTGCATCTTCTTACGAGCCGCAAGTCGTACCTCTTTAAATATTCAGAACTCGCCAAGCCCATATGGACGACGGTAGACGACGCAGATGGGGGAAACGGCAGATTCGATAATACGTCAGTGCGATTACATGCTGCTATACGAGCGACTCGCAGACAGCCGCGAGTTTCCTTCGTAAACTAGCGCGCGAAGCATCCCTTGTATTCTAAATTACGCGAAAATTCGAGGACCAATTTTCAGCAGCTTAGAGGGCTCTCTCTCTCTCTCTCTCGCAAGGTTTCGTTGGCAGTTAGTAGGAATGGGCGGGCCACATATTGGATCATATCGTATCTTCTCACACCCCATGAATAATGCATTTCAAAGGTCGCTTCCCCTACCCAGTCTTCTTCTCCACCTCGATACTCGATCTCACCCCCTTCCTTTTCTCCGCGTTTCTATCTTCTTCTTCTTCTCTCCCTCTCTCTCTCTCTCTCTTTCTTTCTCTCAGCTTTTTCTTATTCGCTTACTCTCGCGCGAACCGAGAGTCGCGTCCCGAAATCTTTTCGTAATTAAAGCTGCCATATATTTTACTTTAATCGAGAAGATCGGTCGGCTACCATTGCTCGCTACGATTTATCACGACCGGACCCGCTCGTCCGCCTCTCTTCTCGCTTCCTCACCTCCGCAGAAGATTATAATGCCGACGATGTATGTACCGGCGTGGTGTAATTGCGGAACGTTCTCACGACTCCGCAACTCTTTTCACGTTTGAAACACAACTGGTAAACTATGATATGAAATTTTCACAGTTTTTGATACTGCATTATCAGTTATAAAATAACTTTTCCCGAACAATTTCCCAAAATAGAAAAATGATAAAAGATATATTTTCTTCTTTTTTTTTTTTTTTAATCAAATATACTTGTGTTAATTGTTATTGAATTTATAAGTTATTAAACTCCTCTATGCAAGTAAAAGAAATAAAATAAACACAAAATGAGGAACACGTGTTTGAGATCTCTGGTATACTTGATTATTGAAACACAACATTTCGACGCACAGAAAATCTTCGAATCTGATCTCGCAATCGAGCGAGAGTCGTTGGTGACTTGCCTTTCTTCTGCTCGGCGCGCGAATCTGGTCTTTGGGCGATTCGCGGGCCGAGGGATCCTTGAAGCAACAGAAGCAAGCAGCAGTCCCGGTGTCACAGACTGCGAGATAAATCTTGGATTACCACGCGCTTCTCCCCCATCCTAACGTCCCCCGGTTGTGCTTCTTGAATAGTAGCACCTCGGCATCCCGATCCTTCTCCGTCCACGACATCCTTCTCCTTCTCCTCCCTTCTTTCTTCTCTTCATTCTCCCGCACCTTCCGCATGACGACACCAAGCTTAGCACCGTCTTACGCTCGGTGAGGACTCGGAAACTAGTGTACTCGTGGATTTACAACCTCGAGGACGCTGTTTGGTAGATCGCACGCGAGAGCTTCGTATTAATGAGCGATTAGAGTCATAAATCGGACTTTAGTTCTCACCCCCGTTTTGTCGCGCGCGAATCTAGTTAGTTTTATTGTTCGCGGATTGCTTTAGCACCGCAGCGGATTCATGGATCAACAGCTCGATACTATTTTCGTTACTAATCACGTTACTTATCAGTTTTTTTTGTTTTTTTGGTTTATCATTTATCAGTAGTTCACGTTCTTATCTCATTTGTTGCTATTTTTATTATTATGTCAAAGAAAAAAAATACGTTCCTTGCGCACGACGAAAATTGATCATCACAAACGCGTGTGTGCAAAGAAGTGGCGCAGTTTGCCGCATTAAGAAAGAGGGCGACGAGAAACGAGGGTTCCTTCTCGTCTCGTCGGTGATCCGCGGGACTCTCCACCCGCCGGAGTGGCTCGGGCGAGCCCTCTTAAATTAATTACAGGGAAAAGATCCGCGCATCCCTCGGTCGCCCTCATCCTCGAGAGAGCAAAGGCGGATACGCGCGCTCACCCGAGTGTCTAACGGACGAAAATCCTTGCTAAAGGAGCGGAATGCTCGCCAAAAAAATTCCTCCTCGTACTCGCCTCAGACGCCGAGATTTTAAGTGGTCTTCTCCTCCGCGTCTTCTTCCTCCTTCTCCTTCACCCGCTCTTTTCTCTTCTAGCGTGTCCTATCTTTGCATGTTCTATCCCTTAAATCCTTCAGACCAGTCTTCCTTCAAATTGATTCGGTAAATTTACTCGATGCACGTGTCTCTTTCATGTCTTTCTCTGTGCAAATCTGAACAAAATAAGAAGCATATACATATATTTACGTATAGATGATATCTTGTCTCGTCACTTTGCGCGATCTTCACCACATCTTACAAAGATCGAGTTAAAAAAAAAAAAAAAAAGATTTAGTATTCAGTATTTTATATTTCGTAAAGATAATATATAATTTTAGTATTTTTTAGTTTGTAAAGATATAACAGGTGTTTTAAGAGAGACGATATACAATACATCGTAGAAATATTTATATAAAAAAAACTAAACAATAGATAGAAATGTTACGTGTGCGGGAACGCGTTTACATCGAATTCTCACGAGAGAGGAAAAGCGTAAGCGCAATATTTCCGAGCAAATCTCTAAATAGTTGCGAAGTTTCCGGAAACCGATTCGTTAGAAATGCTGCTTGTAACCCGGCTTTATCGCGTATCTCGCGCAGAACGACGCGGAGAACAAGCTCTGCCAGCTAATGCCGATGTAATCCCATAAGCGGCATAAGTCCCGATGACTGGTCGGAATAATTCCGATAGGCCGTTTCACCCTTATAGTCGCACACACTCCGTTCCTTTCTGTCATGCAGAGTTCTGTTGTTTCTAGCTTATAATTTATCATAGAAAGAAACATGTGAGAGAACGCAATTTCTGTTTACCTATATATAACTCTCTGTGCGTTTAGTTAACAGATTAATTTTTAAAGCGACTTTTGGTAGCCGTTAATTTTCTCGTTAATTTATTATTTTCGTACTAATTTCAGTCCGAAAATAATAAATTCATGGTTAGACGTGAATCTCCCAGAACTTACTCAGAAATTGCGCATCGACGTTTCTAGAAAAAAGTTAGTTAGTTTTTTTGTTGTATTATATCTTCGAAACTAGAGATTTTTCCAATTTATTTTTTTTTATTGACGCAGAAGTGTTCAAACTTTTGATTACAAAAAAAAGAAATGGAAAAAAATACAGATGTTTTGCGGAGATATTCGATCTTAAAGTCGCGTGGGTCTCACAAACTCGGTCTGATTAACTCGTCGTCATTTTTGAGGTCTGAACCACGAAGGGTTAAGTTTTTCATTTTCTTATCTATAGTTATTGTGTTTCAAATTTGATCCATTATTTCGGAAATTGTAAGTGTCACATAATTTGCACATGCAGCGAATCGTTTTTTTTAACAATGTTTTAGATTTTATTTTTTTAGTACGAAGTATACATATACATATATATATATATATATATATATACTATATACAACATATATAGAATCATATATATGTATATGTACATATATAGAATCGATCGCGGCAAAATCGCGCTATTTGCTTTATACACATACGAACGTGATTTGTGGTTTTCTTGTTAAAACCAAAATTTCAAAGCAATTATGTATCTTTATTGCGCAACATCGCGGCCAAATGTTTACCGTATAATTGCGATATGTGCGGACGTGCATCGAGTTCTCGAGTTTTGTCCCAGTTTTTATCGAATCGTTCTCTACTTTGTCCAATATCGGGAGCAGAAATTAAATAATCTGGTTTTATACTCTATTACACGTTTTCCGTGATATGTGTGTGTGTGTGTGTTTGTACTTTTCATAAAATTTCATACGCGTGCGTAACAGCGAGAATTATTATAATCTATTTTGTAGCGCGTAAAATAATTTAAAAATATGAAATATGATAATAAAATAATGAAACTTACACACACACACACGTATATATACATGTGTATATATATGTATGAGTCAACTCTCGATTTGCACGGATATGAAAAAAAAAAAAATTCTCGGAAAATGCATACTAGAGTATATAGAGTATCGTTTCTATGCCTCCATAGGTCTTGTTGCGTTGTGGAATAAGAAACGTAGAAAGGAAACTTATGTGTGTTGGTTTAAGAGAGGCGCACAAATATCGAGAGTTCACTGTATATATAATAACAAAACAAAATGTACAACAAATATAAGTAACAGATAGAATAAGAGAATATTATGATTACACATGAGATCAAACAGTTCTTATTAGCTATTTTGCATTACAAATCGCGAATGAAACATAAATTCACTTGATTGAAATCAAAACATGAGATGTGTTAACTAATAATCGTGTAGATTAAAACGAGATCAAAAGATCGCGCGAAACACGGGCGCCATTAGCGTCAGACAGGGACCTACCAGATATTCGGGAGATCTTGAGGAACTCTCGCGCGGTCAGTCGAGGACAGATCGTAAAACAGCCGACGCGGTGTCGACCCGACAAGGAGCAGAAAATACAAGCCAAGCGGAACACAGGCGAGCTGTGTCCTCGTTTGCATTAAACGCGCATTCCGTGCCGCGAACGATTAAGACTTAAGAGAAACCGCGCTGTGTGAAACGGCAGTGTTGGACGCGCGGACCCACGAATGAATGTCCTTATTGTCCTACCCGTGAGAAACCGAGGCACACGCGCAAATTCGATGTAATTAAATGAGTGACACGCACACGCGTTCTCGCGATTCTCTTCTTCGATTCGCTCCCTCCCTTCGTTTTCTGACATCCGCGATAAATATATATTTGATTTTGATTATTTTAACAAATTTAACGGCAGAATATGCAGCGCTCATAATATTATCTGAGGAAAATAGCGAAGTCTTAAAATTGTGCAATTTTTGAATCGTGAACGTTTTGGAATATCAGAACGTTTTATCAGAAAAAAAAAACTGAATTTTCGAGAATTTTTGTTTCAAGAGAATTCTTTTGGTGTGTCGTTTTGAAGAAAGAATATTGCAAAAGTAAGTGGGAAATTCTTTCTGGGATGAGAATACAGATTTGAGATGTCAGTCAACTCGGAGCTTTGGAAATTCGACGAGGGTAAAGAACTCTGACCCATTTTTATGCATCATCTCGCGGAATTTGCACATCGATTGTCTCATTCGCTGGTGGCGAGGAGACGCTGCTGGTGCGAAGCCTTCGCGCGTCGTCCAAGCCGGATGCTAAACCGCACTTTACTCAATGGGGTGTGCATAGGTCGGGGAAGCGTGCGGAGTAATAACAAGCGAGAGTATAGTATATAGGTGAGGGTGTGAGGTGTACGGTGGAGGATGACGACAACAACGACGACGACGACGACGGGACACCCCGTTACCCACTCTGTATGAAATATCAACCACCGTGAAACTTGAACGTCCTGAGAAACTTCGGCCGAGCGTCCTCGCTAACTCTCTCTTTCTCTCCCGGTCGATTCGAGCGCGCGGGAGGGCGAAAAATCCCGAGAATCTCCGTCGAAAAGATCGTGCAAACTCGCTGACCAGACGAGCCGAAGAAGACCGATATTCGCGGTGAACTATGCGCGAGTACATCAGACCGGTCGCTCGCTTTATGGAAAGTTGTAAAATTAATAAAGAATACCAGAACACACACACACACACACACCAACACAAGTTTCTCGCAGGATCGTCCGTCATTGATCTCTCGAGGATATGAGAGAAAAGATGTACGGGAAACAATGCATTTTTGCCGTTGAAACTCTGTATATTAGCTGAAATAAAATAATATCTTTAAATTCGTTTCGAGAAGATTAAAACGGAAGTGAGAGATTTATGTCGTTATTTTTGCTGGAAATAAACTTTGTCACACGGAAATTATATTAGAAAACGTCTTATTACTGAGTCGCGTCTCATGTGAGTCTATTGTGGACGCGATAGTTAAGAATACGCTTTGAAACTGCCTTGAAATGGTAAAAATTCCTATGTATGTTTCGAGAAACACACAAGCGATGATTTGTTACACACCGCGCATTCGCACACGATGATTATTATTTATGTTATTTATGTGACATTCTTTGTCTGTTTATCTCTCTCTCTCTTTCTCTCTCTCTCTCTCTTTATAATTCTCTCGCGGAAAGAGATCATTTAAAGAATCGCCATCCTTATATCTGTCGGCGATTATTAAACTAATATCGAATTGGACGATTCGAGATCCCGCCCGCTGCTATTTATGTCCCCGTTTCAACCGGGTAGACTTCCGCCGTGGGATAATACGGTTAACCGCGCTGGCCATTAGTCTTTCCACAATCGATACACGCCGGCTGCTGCGCCTGAAAATCGATGTCGATTATCGCGCGGTAGTTCGCATGCTGTCTCCATTCCTCCTTCATCCTTCCGTTTCCTCCCTCGTCTCTCTCTCTCTCTCTCTCTCTCTCTTTGTCTTTCAATTGCTGATTTTATCTTTTGCTGATACATGACGACATTGCATATGATTCATTATGTTGTATAGTTAGCTTCCGGAAGGAACTTTATTCTCATATTTTTGTACATTATGTATCTGAATGTTCTTGACATACATAGTTTTGTCGACTGTCAGAATAGCTTTGCTAAAATACAAAATATATATATATATATATATATTTTTTTTTTTATATATTTTTGGTAATAAGTATATTTTTATCGGTTCGGCATATTTTAAATGAATCAACGGTATAAATACATGTTTAAAATAAAGTTTTGTGTAATTTGCATGAAATTACATTCTACCTTATTGTACGTCGCATATTTAAAATAGTTATAGAATTAATCCTTTGTTTCCGCAAATTTAAGTTAACATTGTACACATAACTGGCAATATAATATGTGGGTTAATTAATGGGATTTAAAACATTTATACAGGATTACAGGTTCTCTCTCTTTCTCTCTCTCTCTCTCTCTCTGTTTTTCTCGCTCTACGTCGAGCTACATTGCCGCATATTCCAAAGGATTATCCGTAATAATCACGAGTGCTTTGCGAGGGTTTGCTTTTCTTTCTCGGTTCTTCCCCTCGATCTTCCTCCCGCTCTGTCTCGTACGTATCGTCAGTTTGACATCGTTGTATAACAGGATCTCACGCTGAGTACTGAGCCGGTTAACTCGCTGCAACCCAATCCACTCTCTCTCGTTTCAGTGTCGAGTCTTCTCGCTCGCCTTGCTCGTCTCATTTTCCTCTTTCTTCGCAACATTATTCTCTTCTGTCTAAGAACGGCCTTTTATGCATCTGTCCTTTTATGCATCTGTATCTCTTTATGCATCTGTATTTTCGATTTATTTATTAAAAAAACGTGAGAGAATACCGTTTCGATATTGTTTAATGCGGATACATATATATATAAGTTTTTGAAACAAAATTTATGTAAGTTTTTAAAAGTCTATTTCAGAGACATCAACACATGAAGGTTGATCGAGCGTTTTTTTTAGATTTCAATAAATTACAAGTTCTTTTTGCTAATTCTTTTGCGTCATTCTTAACTATATTTAAATCATTCTAGCAATGCTCTGATCACTTCTTAGCGAAATGATTGTTATTTTCTGTCAGTTAAGGATCTAAACAATAATTTTTCAAGATGTGATTTTTTTTATATCACTTTTAACTTGCCAAAAATTGAAGCCAAAATTGATACTTTTTTTTCAATACTTTTTCTTCTTTGTTTTATTTGGAATAATCAGAAGCGCATATAGCGTGTAAGTTTCTCTTCGGCGTCGTGTCAAGAAGAAAGGGTAGGTGCGCATTCGACGCACAGCGCAAACACAGGGAGATTGCTTGTCGTCGGACCGATGTCCCGGCGATGAATTATTCAGGGTGTCTTGATCCGGTCGGCCGACTGACAGACGGATTCCGGTCCGTTCAATCGTCGTGGTGCCTCGCGATTTTTTACTCGACCTTTCTCTCTTCTCCTTCTTTCGCGAGAGACCAGATTAAGATCGCAAGGATCTGTCAGCTACGACGATCTCGATTTTGCGCGCGGCTCCTGGGACCGTTTTGTGCGCCATGTACGGCAGTCGTCGCCTCCTCGCTTCTTCATTCATGCGCGGCTTCGTCGATCGATGTCGATCCATCGGTGCGGACAGGTAAAGACACTTTGAATCCTCCAAGTCAAGTTTGACCGGACGCGCAACCATATCCAGTCACGTTGATATATATATATATATAGCAATTATATTTATCACATCTTTGACTTTCACCCGTTCTTGACGATCCTGACTACTTCTTATTTAACATTTTGACATTTAGATAAGTTATACACATCGTCAATTGAGATGTGAGCGATGGTTGGATTTAAAATTACATCGAAGATGACTAAAAATATATGTAGTCGAAACGTCTGTAAATTTTATATGAGTTTAAGTTATTTTGCACAACACCCCGCAAACAAGTTCAGTAACGCCTTTTTTGCAACATGTATATTGGATTTTTCTGAACTTGAGGTCACTTCTCGTTATTTGGCATAATTATATTTAGTATATTTATATATTAATTATATTTATTATATAGTTTATACTAAGAAAATAAGATGGAAAGAGCAAGATTATCATGAGATTGAATAAGTTTGTTGACGATTCTTATCTTTTGGAATAATTCTTCGATACAAAAGATATTGAAAATATAATTTATTTATTTTATGCAATAATTCTTTGATATAAAAGATATTGAGAATATATTTATTTATTTTATGCAAATTTCTAGCAGAAAAAATATATATCTATCGAGTCGGGGTGATTTTATGCGTAATGTTGTTTCACTTAGTAACTCAACGCAAAAATCAAGCGATTTTGTAACGAGCGATTAAGACGAGCCCGTAAGCGAGGACGTTAATGGCACTGTATCACGCGACGGATGATGCTAATTCCCGATTATCTCGAACGGTAACGATTTCCACGCTTGTAATTAGCGAAACGAACCTTTTTCGGCCGTGAAGTCAAGCACAGTAGTCCCGCACGAGGATTATCGTTAACAAAATTTCAGTTCATCGTCGACTTGACTCGCGCGTTTTTAAATGAGCCGATTCGTCGCGCTTTATACCTGACCTCGTCATAAAACTGTCATTTTTTATCACTATGTTTGTTTGTTTGTTTGTTTTTTTTTTTAAGTAAATGCTACTTTTATTACAAGTTGTATAGAATTCAGTGTTATATTCAGATGCATTTAACTCAGAATATATCTTATCAAAATATTGTTAACCTTTCGTGGCCAGACCTCAAAAATGACAAGTTGGTTAGACCGGGTCTGTGAGACCCACGCGACTTTAAGATCGATTATCTTCTCGAAAACAACATTTTTTCAATTTTGTTCTTTTGAATAAAAAATTTGAACAATTCTGAGTCAGTAAAAAAAAATTTTTTTTTTAACTTTAGTAGTTTTAAAAATAGAAGCGTTTAAAAAACTTTTTAGAAAAAGTTTTTTCTAGAAACGCTGATTCGCAATTTTTGAGTGAATCTTGGAGATCCACGTCTGGATTTGAAGGGTTAACATTCAATTATCAATATTTTGTATTAGTAATTCTCCAAAACAAGAAAAATGGATTATCAATCCTTTTGTTATTTTTTTTGAGACGCGTGTGTATATCGACAACAAAAATAAAAGAAATATGCTAGTCGAAGAGTCGACGATTTTATCGCTACCAACATACATGTTTCGACGAAAAATTGATTTGTTGTGCTCTCTTTTTATTTTCCGCAATACAAACTTTCCAATTTTTCGCTCCGCGAACTCTACCGAAACTCTCTGTGTGCAGTAGTTCATAAATTTTCACCATTTTACAGTCACTTGTTTGCAAGACTTCCATTATGAACTTGTCGGAATTACATGGTTTTCGAAAGCGACGTGAACACGACGGGCGATACTCGATCATACTGCATCGCGCTCGACGTGGGTGGGAGTTTTTCAGTATGTCAGCGCGGATCATCGAGCGCAATCATTTCACGTATGTACGCGAAACCGAATGACGATCGATCGGCGTGGAATGACGCGCATCACCTTTTTCGAGGTGTGTTCGTTGATCTGTCATCGTTCGTGACGTAGAAACCCGCAGCTGCTCGTCGTTGCTCGTTTATTTGACGGCTTCAATTAGAACGCGCGGAATTAATGCGTCTCGATAACTCGTCTCTGATCTTCTCAACTGCGCGCGATTATCCGTTTACAGCGTAATCGCTCGCTCAGATATAAGTTGATGGAAAACTCTATTTTGTGACAGTTTCTCGCAGAGTTTTTACGTCACACGTAAAAACTTGTAATTTTATGTTACTTGAAGAACTTGAAGCAATTCTTTTTATCTTTTTCAATACATGAGAAATAGATGTAACAAATAAAACATTCTTTATAATTTTTTTTTTTAATTCTCTAAGTGTTTCTCGGTTGAAAGCTTTCTTCTTTCAAAGAGCTGCTCTTGGAAAAAAAAAAATACGAAAAAATACATTGTTATGCAATAAAAAAAGATGGTTATCGTTTTTCTATCACACGCCCGTGAGCATGCAAAATCGCCGGCTTCCCCTTACGCGCGCCTTTTGAGGTTCTTTTCGCCGCCTAATTGTATCGGATGTCTTAATCAGCGTGTAAGCTACTAAAGCCAGAAGGCCGAAAGCGAACGAGAAAGCGCGGAGCAGGGGTCCCACCTCCGCAACGGCGAGCATCTTCGCCGTTCTGCATCTCAAAGGCGCGTAATTTAAGAAGTATGTTAAGTCGCCGCCATTATGCTCGATGTACTTATCTGCTTCGGGATAGATCCCGTCAGACATGAATTTAGATTATGGCCCGGGCATTGTGCGCGCGTTTGTTCCTTCTTCTTAAGAAACCCGAATAAGAAGCCACTTTCTCGGCGCATCTCGATCTCACTTTCTCGAAAGATAAAGAAAAGTTAAAACGGAACAAAAAATGTTGTCACTTTGTAAATTTAACACTTTGTGTTATATTTTCGACTTATTTGTTTTTAATATTGCTTTATTCTCTCGAGGAAAACTGGCACGTTATGTGTGCGTTTAGTTTTTATTGATGTCAGGCGGTTTTGCGACGGAAAAAAATGATACTATTGGGAGCAAATCGTCACTTCCTACGTACCTATAATCCCGTAACTTCAAAACGCGAATTTTAGAGGAGAGCATTTTAAAAGTTCAAAACTTCATATGTTTCCCTAGTTTAAGGGATTCTTTTCCTTAGGGGGAGGTCTTCTTCAGTGTTCAAAATTCGTAGGTATAGGAAGAACTAACTAACAATATATTGTACTATCGTCACGGGGATGACATACCGAAAAACTTATGAACACTGAAGAAGACCGAAATTTAGGGTT
>QVNW01000715.1:0-42316 GCA_014825475.1 Pseudomyrmex flavicornis | reverse complement strand
TAACCTAACCTAACCGACTTAGACTCAAACCTGACCAGTCACTTTGTGAACCTAACCGGTCAGAATGGGAATCTCAGGCTTTTCTCTGAAGTTAGTCAACTTCATACCAATAGGTCGAATTTCGACTCAGGATTTATTTGCTTTTTTTTGATTGGTCGAGTTAAAATCGATTCGCCGAAAAAGTGCGCGGATAAAGTGAAGGATTTCATTTTTTTGAAAACTTGCATCTTTCTATCGAATTGACATCTTCGTTCAACTTTTTCGTCTCGCGCATGCGTTTTCTATCTTATCGGGGACACGCGAATTTTGAGAGGTGCAGCACCATATACATACATAGTACTGTTACACACATTTGTGTCAGTACGTAAAGAGGCAAAATCACTAGTGCGTATAGTCTGCTACGTCCGCTGTCAAAATTAACTGTTCACGCGTATACGTGTGTAATTAATTAAGAGAAAGATCAAACACACGGCGCATAAATGAGACGATGCTGCGTATGAAACTGTTCGGGATGTTTTGTTGCGTTATTTATTAAAAATCCAGGTATGATCGAGTAACCTTCAACGTGCACTGTAGATATGTCTCTTTCTTGTTTTTTAAACGGAAAGAAAAGTGTTTTTTTTTTAATCTCATTTTGCGTACATATGCACGGACCAGAATATGTTAACTTTTTCGTCGCGGCGCGCTTCAACCAAAAATCGTTTGTTGAATGACAGTTCGTTATTATTATAACAGCTACTCTCGAAGGAATTCCAGATTGATCTGGCCTCATTCGATATTCATGTTAATTCGGTCTCACATTTCTACGTGCATATGTTAATTGTGTATGCACAAATATCGCAATTAACGTCAATTTACGAAGTTGCATACATATGGAATTAAAAAACACAAATGGGAAAAAACTCCTTACGTCGTACACAAACTGTCACGAAAGGATTAAATGTTGTTGAAAATCTAGTTTTATATAAAAAGAAGAGATTGGATACCAGTAACGTTTCTGAGTCTGTTAAAAGTTTAACATATTTAATTGCATATTTTTTAGGATATTTAATTTGCACTAACTTCTCTAAAATTTAATTATTTTCTGTATACAATATGTGTGTGTCACCTTATATTTATATATTTTTATTATACTTTCTATATTTACTTGATATTTGATATGATAAAGTGTCTGATCTAAGTTTTTTTGACCTCTTTCTGTTTTGTCCATGCTTGTAGGATATATTTCACATCTGACTGCAAGTATGTGTTGAAAAGATGCCATCCGAAACAAATGCTATGTCCAAGCAGGAAGAGGACACAGACAAATCCAATGAGCAGTCCGTTACGCTAATGACTTTAAATTCGACAAATCAAGAGTCGAATGTGTCCGCAAAACGCATAGATTCTCATTTGGCAAATGTCAACAAATGTGACGAAGTACGCGCGTCAGACATAAGAACAAAATTCTTGTACGCAACCGGCGATGCACTCTCTTCTTCAAGTGGTTCCTCCGTGACCACGAATAATTTGCTGCAAGCAGAAAGTTTGTGTCTGCAAGACAAAACAGCAGGTAATGCTGATTTTGCAAAAGTTTCTATTTCACAAATTAAAAAAAATGTGTTGTAAAACAACTCTAATTGTTTTTATTTTAGAAAAACTCGATAACAAAACTATACTAGCAGAGAGAACGTCGGAAGATACATCGAAATCAGATAAGCAACTTGAAGCAAGCAATGAGGATGGCGCAGATACGTGCAATGATACAGTACAAAATTCCAATCACAGATCATTTCCTCTCGCCCATAGAAATCTCTCTAGAAAGAACTGCTTGTTGACACAAAATATTTCTGAAATCTGTCACACTTCGTCAGAATTAAAAGCAAACGACTCTCTAGACAAAATAGTTCACGATTACGAGAAACGGAATAGTATTACCGATGCGGAAAACTGCAAGGAGCGTAAACCAAATACAGGAAATTTGTGTAACAATAACAGTGAACTTGCATCGGACGTTAAGCATAAATCGGTGCGAGAAGCATTAAAAAACAACGATCCCGTTTTGAATCACAGCGGTATTGCGAATATATCGTTAAATTCGTCCAGCGACAACGACAAAGACTCTAACAAAGATCCGGATAGCAATTTGCCAACAGACAAATCAACATCTCTGTCCGAAGATTCGTCAAGTGCTTCAACCTCGGTACATTGTACCGACGAGACTGATAACGCGAAAGGACTTTTAAATCTATTAGACAATAATAACAAAGATTCACTTGAAAATGCGGTTGACAAAAACGAGTCCTTTGTCTCGTCCGAATCTATTTGTAAGATGTCAACGTCGCAAGACGCGGGGTGTAGCTCCTCCTCGCGTTACAGTGATACCGCTAGTACAAGTAAGCCATTTAAACTGCCAATTTTAGAAAAGATACCAAAAACCGTTCACCCGCCCGAAGTCGAGGAGAACGCGGTGGCGCTCTTAGAGCCGTCGTACGCCAGACAAGACCAATTAGAGGAAGTTCGTTGCCTAGACCTGGAGCCTCGTTCGTCGAACAGCAGCGAGGAAAGTAATTCGGACATCGAGTCTCAGCATGCGAGTACAAGTCACAGTGATATGAAAAAAGTGAGTAAGTTCCGTACTTTTTATATCCCAATGAAACGCAATAATTTTTTTCTTCGACATCTTACAAATTAAAAATTTTATCTTTACGAAATCGAGAGAGACCGTAAGACAAGATTTTTTTGTTCGCGTGCCGCAGAGACAGTGCAGATCTAATGGAGTTGTAGCGAAAGAGGGAGATTATTATCAGCTGTGGCGCAGCACAGGCGGCCGCATGTCTCCCGAATCTCTGTACGACACTCTTTATCCAACGCCGCCGCCGCTCCCACCGAGAGCGACGCATCGGCCGTTGCACAGAAGTAACGCTTTACCGAGCGGCGCGCCGGAGTTACCTAAGCGACATCCTCAGAGACATCCCGCGCCGCTCCATCCCGAGGATTGCTTCGGATTCGAAATTGTAGACGTTGACGAAGCCAATCTTAGGGTTTGTTTCGTTAATTCGGTTATTACACATTTAACGCATTTACTTTTGCGAATCTAGATTACATGCGCAGATTATCTTGACAATTATTTCAGTTAAGAACAGCGGTTACGAAGAGCATCGCGTTACTAAGTTCGCCGAGATCGCATAGACAGCGCGAGAGACCGGAACCGGCGTTGCCTAATCAACTGGAGTGTCCGCCTACGCCCACCCATCGGCCAAAACCCTTGTGCCCGTTACCCATATGCCAAACGTCAAATGTACCTTTATCTTCGGAAGAACCTTTACCACCGTGTAAGCAGGATTGAAATAAACGGTTTAGCCATGTACTCGCTTTGTTTAAATCTGACTATTTTGTCACGTATTTTGTTTTTGTTTTTTTCAGCATGGGAGGCGAGAATAGATAGTCACGGCCGAGTGTTTTATATAGATCACATCAATCGTACCACGACGTGGCAAAGACCCAACCTGACGACGCGCAACACCGGTTGCGATTTGCGTAGACAACAATTGGACAGACGTTACCAAAGTGTACGACGCACCATTTCGCGTCCCGATAATATAGATCGCGAGACGAACAGCACAACGAACGGCAATTCCTTCGAGAGTACCGAGCGACCGAGCGAGCGCACCACCGACAGAAGCGAGTCCGAACCGTTTGACATTACCACGATACCGCCAGTATTGTTTTTAACACGGCCCGATTTCTTCACCGTGTTGCACACCAACGTGGACGCGATGGAACTGTACAATCGCAATCCGAGTTTGAAGCACATGATCAGCAGAGTGAGAAGAGACCCGATAGTTTTTCCGAGATACGAGCACAACAGAGACTTGGTTGCCTTAATTAATTTCTTCGCCGATCCGAGCAAAGAGTTGCCGAGAGGATACGAATCGAAGCTCGACAGGACAGGCAAAGTGAGTTTTCGGACTCTAATATATTCAATCGTACACGTGTAACTCGAAGGAAAAAAAAAGATAGAGAGGAAGATAGTTTGCTAACTGAATTAATAATATATCGTGTTACAACAATTTCAGAGATTCTTCATATGTCACGCCAGAAAGGCCACTTCCTTCATCGATCCTCGATTGCCAACCGAACCCGCGCATTCGCGAACAATGCTCGATGAAGCTCCCGTTCCGCCGCCCAGGCCGCAGCAATCGCCCGTGACTGCCACTCCCGACATACCGGTAGCCTACAACGACAAAGTAGTCGCTTTTCTACGTCAGCCTAATATAATCGATATTCTGAAGGAGAGAAGTTACTCGATAGCACAGAATACCGTGCTGCGGGAGAAAATTAACACCATAAGAGTCGAAGGAACGACAGCGTTGCAGAGACTGAGCCACGACGTCCCTCTGGCATTATTGCTGAGGTACATGAAAGAAATGGATATTTAAACTATGCGTTTTTTAAAATATAATCTACATGTACGACACTACATTAATAATATTGTGCCATTGTTCACAGTTTATTCGAACAAGAAATAATGTCGTATGTACCTGGTAGTATCGGTAGATCCCCGCTTGGCAGTCCACACGCATCGCCTGGGCTTACAAGGGCTTCTGCCAGAGCGCCAGCGCCGCACAGGAGGGACTTCGAAGCTAAACTTCGAACGTTTTACCGAAAGTTGGAAAGTAAAGGTTACGGGCAAGGACCGGGCAAATTGAAGTAAGTTTTATTACTGGTATCACAAGTATGAAATATAAATTTTTATATACAGAAGAACAAAATTGTTTACCGAGTTGTTTTGGTAATTATCTGCAGGTTGCATATTAGAAGAGAACATTTGCTTGAAGATGCTTTTACGCGAATAATGGCTGCGTCGAAGAAGGACCTGCAGAAAGGAAAATTAGTGGTGATCTTCGATCACGAAGAGGGATTGGACTACGGCGGACCGTCTCGAGAATTCTTCTTTCATTTGTCGCGCGAGCTATTCAATCCCTATTACGGACTGTTCGAATATTCGGCTAATGATACTTACACGGTGCAAATCTCGCCAATGTCGGCTTTCGTGGACAACTACAACGACTGGTTCAGATTTTCCGGCAGAGTTCTTGGCCTGGCGTTGGTGCACCAGTATCTGCTCGACGCGTTTTTCACGAGGCCATTTTACAAAGCGCTTCTGAGGATACCGGCAAGTTTGAGCGACCTGGAGAGCTTGGATCAGGAGTTTCATCAGAGTTTGATGTGGATAAAAGAGAAAGACATAAGTATCGAACCGTTGGAACTGACCTTCTCGGTGACGGAAGAGCTGCTGGGCCGAGTCGCTGAGCGCGAGCTGAAACCAGGCGGAAGAAACATCCCCGTCACCGAGAAGAACAAGAAGGAGTATCTCGAGAAGGTGGTGCGCTGGCGTCTCGAACGCGGCGTTGCGGAACAGACGGATTCATTAGTGCGCGGTTTTTACGAGGTTGTGGACGCGCGACTGGTGTCTGTCTTCGATGCTCGCGAGCTGGAACTGGTTATCGCGGGCGCAGCCGAGATCGACCTCAATGATTGGCGAACGCACACCGAGTACAGAAGCGGCTATCACGACGCGCATCCGGTTGTGGAATGGTTCTGGAGTAGCATAAGCCGATTCACTAACGAACAACGTTTGCGACTGTTGCAATTTGTGACTGGCACCTCGAGCATTCCATACGAGGGATTCGCAGCCTTGCGGGGATCCACGGGACCGAGAAAGTTCTGCATTGAGAAATGGGGAAGACCGAACAGTTTACCGAGGTATTTTCTCGTCCGTTTGATAACGCTTGTTCGTCTTTTTATACACGCGATAACGCATTGTATCGTCGCCGTTTGTTTCAGAGCGCACACCTGTTTCAATCGTCTGGACCTTCCGCCGTATCCCACGCCCGAGATTTTATACGAGAAGCTGTTGCTAGCTGTAGAGGAAACGAACACATTTGGCATAGAATGAAGCGTCGAGTTTTTGGATTCCGATTACAGAGAGTTCGTGCAATCGATAGAATTTTAACGAATCGTACTGAAGAAAATAGAAGATTTTACAGACGTTCCGCCAAACCTGTACAGTTTTTATGACAATGCAATTTTTTCTCGCTCGGACAACACAATTTGTGATTTTGGGGTGGTTTTTACCCCCAAAAAAAGGATGGTTTATTCTTTAACTCGGTGTAAAACCACGTGTGGTAATTAGATATTCTCTTTCTTGCATGATTCCACGCGGTTTCGCTAACTGTAGACGTTCGCACTTGTTGACGCAGTTGTTGAATGCACACACTTAGAAACTTCGCAAAATATCTCGTATCTATCTTTTCCATGTTTTTCTTTTTCGGAATAGCGCACAGCTGATCTTTCTTAATTTATTTCTTTCCTCCCATTTTTTTTTGAAATGTTAGAATTTGTAATTGTCGGAATCCCGTTTTAAAATCGTGAATATTGGTAAGAATAATTTTAAAGATCACTACGCTTTTTCTCAGAAAAAGAAAGAAGTAGAAAGAGAGAAAGAGAAAAAAGAGAGAGAGAGAGACTGTGTATGATTGCGCGCGTATGCTTCAAAAGAAATTAACTTACATTTCAAAGAAATGATACAGTACACTATTACCACTAACTCTAATAACGTGCTATTATTATACGTACTATGATTACTATTTTTATTATCGATAATAATTACCGTTTTTCATTTTACATTTGAAATCTCGATGTACTCGACAATTTCGCAAGGTCGCATCTACATCTCTACTATTCAAATTTCTATTAATTATATAAAAACACAATAACCAAGTGCTTCTTTCTGCAGCAATCACGCATCTGCATTTTACACGCCTTTCGCGTTAAAGTTTACCTCGAGATGAGAAGAAACGTAACGTAAGATTCGAGTGTTAACTGTTGTCGACACTTTATTTCGTGAACTATACGAACTATCACCTGTTTTTATTTTCTAGTCTAGTGAGTTGAAAATTTTACGTGCAGCTACTAATATATTTTTAACATTCCGAAGATTATTATTATTATTATTATTATAGTCATGTTCAAAGAGTTTATGAGCGCAAATGTTGGCGCGAAGGACAAGTATTGTCTCTATAAGTTTTCAAAAAGGCTTACTACAAAGAAAAACACTTTTCTCTTGTTTCCATCTTCTGCTTAGTAGCCCGAGTTATACAGAGAGATACGTATAGATTCTTGAAAAAACTTTTGCACACAGGATGACAAATGCATTAAGGAATACGTGTCGCGCGCGCGCGCGAAGGATATAGACTTATTACGATGCCTTTTTATTACGCGAAAATACGTTATTATTTATTATTATTATATATAATATATATATTAGAGATCGTTCTTTATATATATATACATTGCAAATAAGATGCATGTATTTGTAATGTTATGTATTTGTACAGATGTCATCCATAGTTGTTATATGTAAGCAAAAATAAAATGCAATGGAACGGAAAAAACGCATCATGAACTTCAATAATTAACAAATTAACGCTATCTCATCTTTTTTGTAAATATATCGTACTTGTTATTTGATGTTTTGTCATCATTCCTTTCACACGTCCTTCGATTTCGGATGTTTCAATCTTTACATTTTTATCGCGTGTTTTCAACTTCAATGTTCTGCCAGTCCTGATTAAAATTTTCTTCGCTCTGAGACTCGATATCTAAGTCACATAGAAAAATCATGTATAATTTTAATTATTATATATAGACTTTAATAACATAAACATTCTTTGCAAAAACTCTTGGCAGACTCGCGGATCTCTGGAATCCTCTGCTAATTTTATTATCATTACCTTTGTCACTCCTAGGCATCATTGCCTTGCACTGTGTAGTCGGATGTATTTTTGTTTTTAATCTAAGATTCTTTATGTCATTCATGAACAACTGTTTCTGCCGTATTTGACGTTTGAGAATTTTTTCCAACTTTGTTATATCATTCTTGTATTTTTCCTCGAACTGCATCATTTCCTCCTGCGAACAACAGTGATATTCACACGATGAAAGGAACAGATATTTGACAATTACACAAGTAAAATGTATGCACGTACATCTGACACGATGCGTTGCTTCGATAATTTTTTCAGTTTTGATTGTTCCTCCACTAAAATTGTCAAGAAGCTTAACTTTTGCGTGTGTTCGCGAATCAGTTTATTAAATACATCCAATTCTTCCGAGTAGCTCTCTTTAGCTTCTGTAATAAAAAGATGAGATAATATATAAAATTCCAAGGACACTTTTAAAGTGAATTAATTACAACACATAATACTTGCGTTTTATTTGCTTGGCGAAATACTTCGTCACGTCAGTCAAGTTGGCTTTGATGTCATGCACCATTCGGCGGATTATCGTTTCGTACAATTTATTCAAAGATATATTCTGACCGAATTTGGTCATTATCATTGACTTTATTTCGTTCTTCAGAATTTTATTTTTGGCGCGCATTTGATTACGGTCGAGTTTGATTCTCTGCAGATGAGCTCGCGCGTTTCTGTGAAATCACGCACACACTTAAGATTTAGATCTTCGCATATTAAATTGTTTATAGATTTCACATATAATAAATTTATTTTCGTACTTATGCTGAACGCGTAATTCGAGCGTCTCTTCCTGCAACTCTTGTATTCTCGAATATAATTTGGACAATTGCGCTTTGTCGAATACAACGCAGTCTTGTATCTTGGGTGGAATCTCGGACTCGTCGAAATATTGCAGTTGATGCAGCTTCATCACCACCGTCACGTTCACGTCATTTAACTCGTTTTGTTTCTTGAGCTGTTAAACAAGAATATACAAATAAATAATATTTCTAGACGAATTATAATATAATTGAATTATTTTTGCGTAAAATACATCACAATACTGCAAACAAAATTGTACCATAAAGATTCTCAAATCATCCTCGGTCTTTTTCAAATCGATTTCTGTAACTTTCAGCTTCTTCGTACATGTCTGAAGTTCCTTTTGAAGAATTTCTACAACTCGTTGTATATCTTTGATCTGATGTTCGCACGAGTATCGGTTTTCTCTCATCGTAAACGCCAATTTGTACAATTCCTCGTCGCATCCCGGCGGACACACATTTTCATCAAAATAGATCAGTTCAAGTTCCTTGCTATCGACACTCTCTGTCTCATCCGTTTCAGTTGTTGTTGTGGTGGTAGTTTCTAAAGCAAAACGATCATTGATACACTTTGACTGCGTGCTGATAGCAATAGACACAATAAATTTTTTAAATTTAGATTATAAAAAATAATTGCTTCTTTTTGATGTAACTGAAGTGCACTCACCGTCGTCCTCCTTCATTTCCTTGTATTTCTTCTTGAATATTTTACATAGAAAATTACGGAATCTATTATCGCCTATTTTGCTCATGTATTCAGAAAAGATGTCTTTGATCTGGTTACGTAATTTTGTAATTTCTTTAGTTTTAACATCCATTTTATCGGTGACTGTTTGCAACTGAAAGAGCAATAATCGCATCATTCATAAGTAACTTCTTTTTGCATATAATTGAATGAGATCAGTAAAATTGATCGAGATTAACCTTCTGTTTCATCTCCTCGACCTCTTTCAATTTATTATCGAGTTGATCTTGCAACTTCTTCTCCATCGTTTCGTACTTTTTCAAAATAATATATTCCTGACGAAGTGTCAACAAGAACAAATTGATGTTGACGCATTCGGAAACGATGTTCAATCTTTCGTGCTGCAACTGATCCAACTTTTCGTCCAGATTCTCGCAACTGGTTTGTATGTGTCTCAATATGCAATCCTGTTCGTAGATTTTGCGTAAAGCACGAGCAGTCTTCATTTCGCGTTCCCACGGACTCTCGACGTCGTCGTCTATATGCAGCGACGATGTTACTTTTTCCTGTACCGCGAGTCTGACTTCCAGCTTCTTTTCCGAACTGGAGAATGAGTCGGAAAAGAAGCGTTCCGCGAACTTCTTGTCTAGGAGCAATACCTCGTATTCTTCGTCCGAACAAACGCCCGGCATCCGAATCAATTCCGGTAAAATCGGTGATTGATCTTTTTCTTGCGATTCTTTGGCTTTGTCCGCTTTCCACGCGTCTTTATCGATCTGTGTATATACGCACATAAATTATAAAGTACTTTCTCTAACGCTATAATTTAAATTCTAGTGATGCTCTTTGATGCTCAAAATCCTATCTAACCTAAATAAAACGAACTATAAGAACAAAAGCTATTGATGTGCATGGAAATTGAATACAAACGACGTACAATTTTTTTGAACATGTCGTGATCTTTTTGTTTCGTTTGAAAATGTCCGGAACATCATCATACGTCATTGTTTCTGTCGCATTTTAATGTATGTCAGTGTTCTATTCTATTTTTATTGGTGGCTAATCTTGCTTTTATTGCGAAGAATTAAAGAAATCACATAGTTTTATTTTTTAAAATATATCCTATGTACTACGTACCGTCAGTTTTCTCTCGGGAAATTCTATATCGACGTTTATTGTGGGAATAACCGGCAAAAGTCTCACGCTGTTCAACGGTATTTCAGCATGAATTTGTTTAAGAATTTCTATCAAACGTTGAACTTTTGCGTACAATTGTTCTTTCTCGGTTCTTACAGCTTTCAATCTTATATTAAAACCTTCTTGCAGGTAATAAAGCTATTGTTGAAAGCGTTTTGTGAGAAAAAATTACGAATGCTTTTTGCGTATAAATAATAGAGAATTGTACGTATATACAATTTGAAATAAACTTTTACGTGAACCTTTTTCCGACAATTCAATATCTCCTTGTACTTTGATGCAAGAGTGGTCCGTTTTTCCGACAAGTCGAAAATCGGCGACGTCTTAAGCTTATAGTCGCCGATGGTTCTTTTCGCTTCCTCGATGGCGAGCATATCTTCCGCGTGATTAACAGATATATCCGGCTTTTTGCTGTATATAGCTTTCCACTAGATTGAAACAATACAAATTCGTCATTAAATCAGTGAATAAACACCTTTTTTTTATTCTGTACCAAGTGTCGCTTGGTGCAATCGCACTAACTTCTTTGTCGCGTTCCTCCAATCTCGTCTTTCTTAAAGTATATTTACGCAACATTTGATTCAAACGAATCCCCGAGCTGCTCTCTGTGTCCTCGTAATCCACTCCCTTCAAAAACTCCACGAGTGGTGGTTCCTTCACTTTCAATTCAATTTCTTCTTCTGCGTCCTTTTCTTCTTCCTTCTCCATTCCTTCTTGTTTTTCTTCTCTTTCTTGTTCGAAACTTAGAGTTTTATCGTCCGTCATTCTATTTAGATATGTGATTACAAATAAAAACAATATTTTACAAATTCGAGTGTTTTTTTATTTCAAAAAATCTAGTTCTCAAACATACGAGTTACCTCTTTCTCTGCTTATCGAATATGTGTATGAATTTCAGCGAGTCGGTATGCAGCAATGTATCGTCAATATCCAAGACACGTTGGCGCAGAGAATACACCATCTTATCCGGTTCCCTATATCACACAGAAACGCTATCATTTTCATCGTCTTGTGCTTTGCAATTTTCACTTACGATATCTTGCAAACGGCAAACGGCAAGCACGTGATGGGTTTGATAAAGTGATCCACGAGTTTCTGCAGTCCGAGCTCACTTTTTTCGATTTTAAAGGCCAGTTTCTCCCTGACCGCAGCCATTTCCGCGTCCAACTCCTTATTTAAATCGTCTGTGATTCTAGCATCCAATTCCAGCTCCTCGTGAGTCAGTCGATGAGAATCCGGTAGAGCTTTATTCCTAATAAAGACATAAAGAGAAAAAAAAACACTTGTTTTAACGTTACTTAATAAATTTATCTAAATTGGACACAAGTTTTTTCAACCTCTCTATAATTTTGCTATAGTCCTCGCTTAGTTTCATCAACTTCTCCAAGATCTGCTGTTTGCTCTGTTTCGCCGCGGCAGCAACTCTATCGCGTTCAGCTTGTTGAATCGTCTCTTCCAAAGTTGGATGATCGATCTCTTCGATATCTTCAACGCTAGTATGCGGCTAGAAACAATAATTATAGCAAATAATTATATTATAAAAACTTATAAAAGCACGCACTACCCAGTTGCGTAAAATAAAATCAATAAAAAAAACTTTTTTAAAAAAATCACAAACGTACCAAAGATAAAGTTCTCCGGATCGTTTCGAATGTAATCGCCTCGGATGGCGTGTCATCATTCACTTCGTAAGAAAACAAGTTTCCATCGTGGCCGCACGTAAACAAAATCCTCTGATCGTAGCTGAGAACCATCTTCGGGATATGACCGTTGTAATAATCGTGCATCGGAATTATCCAGTAATCCGAGAGATCCGTATAGTTTTTCGGTTTCCACTTGCAAACTCGTATCTCCCCGTGCTCCATTCCCAAAACCAAGTATCTTTCTTTACTGCAGCGACAGATATAATAATTTGCGTTTTGCAATGAATTGATCTTTGCAATTCACTTGTATGCGTATAATAGTCAATCGTGCGTTCTTACTACAACAGACAACTTCGTATTTCCACGTCATCGGCGTCATGTATCATAATACTTCTTGCGGGTTCTGGTCCGATAGTTTCGACGACTTCCGGACTCGGGTATTCGTACATGTATCCCGCGTCAAATCCCGCCATCGACAACCAAATGACATCGGGACCAATGTATTGTGCTATCAGGACCTTGTTCGGTAGTTTCGGTATATGTATTTCCGGTAACGGCTCGTCATCTTCTATATCCACTATAATTTTATTATCGCCTCAGTGTTTTTTACTTCTACGTCTTGAATATGTGCTGTTATTCTACAAAGCATTTAAGATAATTGTTTAAATACAGTCGTGATAATTACTGAGAAACGCTTCTTCATCGACTTCCAGTCCAGGACTGTCGGCCAGTAAATAGGCTATTTCTTCGCGCTTCTTTGCTAATTTCTCTTTCTTTTCTTTCTCCCGACTCAAGCGTATCAATTCCCTTCGAATGGCGGACTTTACGGAGTGAAATTTAAACGCCCTCGGCCGACATTGAACGAGTTCGTACGACGCAACGGTGTATAATTGCGGAGTACTCGGCAATGCAACTTCCACGCAATCTCCTCGCGAACATCCAATTAACAACGTGGTTTTCTATGTACGTTTAATTAAGATCAATTACAATTATGTCTATTTCTTCGAAATAAAAAGTTGTAACACAAAAAGGTAATTTTAGTTACACGTTGCGGTTTCCATGCAAAACACGTGACTTCCGAAGGCACTTTGACGAAGCCAATTGGCGTGATTGTGGGGTAAGTTTCTGTCACTGTGACAGCGAAACTAAATACAGTTGCGTCTTCGCTGCCAGTTACCAGCAAGCTGAAATATTCTTACGTGGAAATTTCAAATTCAACAATTCTAATAAAATTACGAGTTTTTAATAATAATACAAAATACTTTGTTAAAATTTAAAAATATATTTAATATTAAATAGTGTATGTTTATCACGTTTCTAATGTCACCTGTACGAAGGGTTCAAAGACATTGCGGTTATCGCCATTCTATGCGGTTTTATTACTTGAATCAGTCTAACGTAATCCCCCTTTATATCGTCGACAGCGTTTGCTTCCGATATCGCCGCAACGATCACACGAACGACACCGCTTCCGAAAGCGCAAACGAACGTTGATCCCGTCGCTTCGATCTGCAATATACAAATGATGCAAATATACAAAAAATATTTTACGTGAAGCAACTTCGAAACAAAGTGTAAAACATACAAATTCTAGAGGATCAGTTTACCTGGCATGGGAACCAAACGATTTGACTGCCAACGTCGTTGAATCTATGTGCTAAAATCAGTCTTTTTTCTGCGTAATTATAAACAAGTAGTTGTCCAGCTGTGCTAAGCGTGGCTACGAAAGGTCCCCATGTCGCACTAGCCATGTCGATTATGGCACCAGCGGAACATGTAAATATTTTTCGCGACACCTGTTGCGCGGTGTCCAAATCTATCAACCAAATCCCGCCGTTTCCATCCTAAAAAGAATTACATCAAAACAAATAATAATAATAATAAAGGCTGTACAATGTTTAAAAAGCATTAAAGTTAAAAATAATTAATTGTAAATCTCGTCTTCTATTTTTACATTAATTTTTTAATTAAATGTACTATTGAAATCTAATCTCATATATTTAATATCGTTTTCTATCAGACAGTTACTTACTTGAACATACCAAAGTGTACTTTCCGGATTGTCCGGTTCGCGCTTACGCATACACATGAGCATTGATTCATACGCCTTGTCATTCTCACTAATGTGATATTCGTAAATAGGCTGAATCTCCAGAAAACGTTCCTCATCGCGAATGTCCACTTGATCGATCGTTTCGTGAAACCATATTCGAATCCACCCATCCATACCTGCAGATTTATTATATTTTTTTATTATATAAACCGAGAGAGAGTTTCTAATATTGCGTGACAACTTATTATAAAAAGTTTTGCGACGAAAGAAAAATTTTTACCGAGCGATATGAGCTCTCCGTTTATGTACTCGAACTGTGTGATCGCCTTACTGTGACACGGCTGGCGATTTTTCCTACACACTTCGAGGGTAATTAAACCCTCTTCCCATAGCAAAATGTTTCCCCACTCGCAGCCGGACACGACCTGAAACAAGTACATAATTTTGAACAATCAATCAATGCTATGCTCTCGCAAACAGCTATTTACTTTTCCGTCTGGCATGATGTATACACCGATAATGTCGGATATCTCCGTCTGACCGAATCTGCCGATCTCGCCTTTCAACTTTAGCCCGGTGAACGTGTTCGAGATCTTCCAGAATTTTATGTGGCCCGATCCGCTGGTCGCCAGATAGCCGGTCAGGAACGGGGATATTATGACGTTGTACACATCTCTGTTGTGAGATTTGCATTTCAACGCTATTTTCGATCTCTGCCAATCCCAGAGTACGATCGTGTAATCTGGATCGCCTCCTTGGGACACTAACAGCGAGCCGTCTGTGCTGCAAAATGCGCACAACTTTTGCAAACAAATAACGCGTGAAATTTTCCACGCTCTTTCACACAAGCAAGTTTTATTACCTGTACGCTAAATGGGAGTAGCGTTTTAACGTGCCGTCGTGTAAAATCGTCACGACATCCATTGAAGGCCATTTGTAGATAATTATTGGAGACTTTTCGCCGTTCTCGCCAACAGCAATATGATCAAATACAGGATTCTTCTAAATAGAAAATAGAGAGAAAGAGGTGAAGACTGCATAGAATTAAAAAAATAAATTCTGTTATGACTGATGTGCAATCGACTTTTAACAAATTTTTATTTTTATCTCTGAAAATCTCATTTCGCTAAACTTTCTGCAATTTCTTCTAAACAGAGTACACCTTATATTTATATTAATTACAAACAAGAATACCGTCACATGTCCAATCCCGCCACTAGTGCTTCCTCTTCTGAACCACAGCTTCCTCGTTGTGGTATTAAAAAAATGCAATATATTACCGGAAGCAAACAGGATAACATCCGGTTCTACTACGCAAAGATTGAAGTATCTCTGACAGTCGTACGAAAACGAGTGACTTTTGTCGATTAATTATTTATAAGGAATTTAAGTTTTTAATTTTTTTAATTATACACAGAAACTTGCGTGATATTATCGTCAAATATATATTGTTTAAAAAATGCAATGCGAGAAAAATAATTGGCATGAGAGAAAAGGATACTGAAACTTCAGAATATTCAAAGGAACTGTTCCGTTCGACACGCGTCTTCCTTCGGATATATACTTTCTCAAATCGTAAGTATCTTGGTGCGACATCCCTTTGTTGAAATCTGCTTTTCCGTTTTCTTTGTCATTCTGTGGATTTCCGTGTTTCTGCATTTTTTTTTTTTTTTTTATTTTCGTTCCTGCTTGACTTTGCGAAATCGCGCGATAAATAAACTCAGCGCAAATAACGCGTTGCAAAACTGCGAACGGAAACGTGTACTTAACGTGATGTGCAACTTCAAGTACGTAATACGTAACGCAGTTTCCATAGATACTCGGTTTCTGTTTATTCAATATGTCAACTTTTCCCGCTAAAATAAAACACTTAAAACTGTACGCGAATTTTTTTGCGACGAACAGTTGTCCCAATTTTTCTTCATTTATCCGCGTAACTATAGAATATTTGTAGAATGCATTGAGAAATTGCGATTTGAAAACTGAAACACGATCAATCGATCGATTTTACACAATTACATGGTAAGACTAGGTTCGAAATTAAACCAACTTTTGATTGGCTAATTTTAATCCCTTATTTATTGACGATTCTTACAACTGCCTGGTATTAAAGCTCGTATCCAACAACTCGGATCGATTTCTCGCATTGTGAACACAGATTTCACACCACAGTGCTGCCACATCGTTTTATCTCTCAATTATTATTCGCAGAACGCGCTAGGGAATAACGAGCGAGCCAATTAACATCTCGCTTCCTCGTAAGTACGTATTTATTATTTCCGGAAAAGCGAGATGTTGATTGGCTGCCGTGTTGTCTTTTGCCCCCGCGTGGCAAGCATTTCCACGTCTCGTGAATAGAAGCCATCCGTTGCCTTCAGTTGCCTTCGTGTTCTTCTGCGAAAGTCTGTTGCAGCAATCGCAGATCCTATGACGACAATGTGCAATAGTTTCCTGTGAGAACTGTGTTGTTTTACATGCCTCTCGTAGCTTGTTGTGAGTTACATTGATCGCGGACAAGATGGACTTTAGCACATTGCTGGCTGTCGCGCAAGAGAACAAAAGTAAAAGCCAGGTGAGTTTGATCGCGGTTACCACGCAATCAGGTGCAAAGGTGTGCGCAAACTGAATGTTCCAGATCATTCTAAAATAATTTAGATACTTGTGAGCACGAAGTATAAATTTATTTTCCGTATCTTTGCAACGACAAACGTAATTCAGTCGAATCTCATTTCTCTCCCTCGTAACGTCACGATATGTTTTTCGACAGTCCGCACCATGCTATCAGACCAAGTTTGCACCGCCCAAGAAACAAGCGAAACAGAAGGTTCTTTCGGACAATATCAAAAAGTTTATAGCAAGAAAGGAAGAGGAGCAGAGACAAAAGGAGTTGGAAGAGAAACGAAAGAAGGAGGTGAGTGTGAGAGGAAACGAACAGGACTACAATTACATATGTGTGTGCAGATGCAATGTTTATGTCATGTAATATTTAAACATCCACCGATATTTAACAAGTTACTGGGTGTTTTTCCAGAATCTCTTATCTTTGCGAGATCACAAAGCTCAAAGTCGAATAAATAAGCACTTGAAGGTGTGCAAAGCAGCCAACAAGGCAGTGATCGCTGATGCCATTGATACTGAAAATACAGCCATTACCATTGCAGGTAAATTTGATCTAAAATATATGCGTGTGTCAATATTCTATTAAGTAAATGTCGATCTTCTGCTTAAATGTTAATAAAGATAATAATTGAATTTCTTTTTATGCAAAAACAGATTTAAAAATTAAAATGTTCAGTAGCATGATGAAAATCTCTAAAACAATTGTTTTTTTTTTTTTGTTTAGCAAAAAGCAATTAAAATCTGAGAGAAATAGAGTGGTTACATTGTAAATATTCATCTTCTATCTTTCTTATACATGGAATTACTGTGTATTTATATTAATGATATAATTCTTGTATAATATTAATAAGCAGCTTTAAATTAGCTTTTTGTTTCTAAAATATATATATCAGCCTTATCCATTAGACATCTTAAAACAAAAATATAAAACTAAAGTTCCAAATACACAGACATCTGTTTACTATTATTTTATTCAGTTGCAACTATATTTTTGCAACTTTTTTTTAAGTAAATTATTATTACGCAAATTTAGAAAATTTATTACAGTTGTGACATAGTGAGTAGATTTATTATCATTGTAAAATAATAAAATTCTATGCTTAAATCAAATCACAAATTGTAATTAATTAGATATTAAAAAATTAACTTAAGTAACAAATAATAATAATAGTAAACATAAATTTCTTTTGGAGAACATTATAACAAATATTTACTCTTTTTTTTCTTAATCCTAAACTGGTAATCTCTAGAACTAGTATTCTGTGTGTTGCATGTGTGCATATGTGTACATTTGCATAAGATGCAACAAACAGTTTGCATGATATATATACATATATATATATATATATCGTTAGTTTGATTGATGAAAAATCCCCTATCCATAACGGGCAATATTTTCGCCCACAGGTTGTAATAAAAAAAAAGACAAGATACATTGTTTATCCGTCTTCCTGATGAAGAACAATTTCACGGATTTGCGCAGCGGAGGATTTTAAGACGTTAAGGTCAGCTATTTAAAACTCTTAGAGTAATCTGGAAAATATACTGGAAAATATACTCTTAAATGTAGAATCTGTATTATACTGAATTCTGCTATTTGTTGAGTAAATTTGACAGAGGAAGAGATAGTGAGATTAATTCAAATTTGATAGATTTTTAGAGATTAACTTTTTTAATAAACAATTTTTATATATATTTCTATTAGACCACATCTGTAATTTTAATGTCAGACATTGATAATGTGCTGAAAGAAAAATTATTCTAAGTTACCTCTTTTAATGCAAGTCACACATATGAATGAAGTTTCATTTTTTGTGTATTCACGGTCTTTTGTGCTAATTAAAGAACAATGTATACTGTATATAAATGATATTTATTATTCAAACTAACTATTTTCTCAAAAACTTTTGATATGATATACATATTTTGCAATTTTACACTCTGTTTTTTATTTTGTACCAAATCTTGTTTTACTGACACATAATACTTATTATGTACTTTTTACTGATTTACTCGTATTTTTCTCAATTATTTTTGTAACAACACACTCTCTTTAATATTGATCAATTTTTGAATAATTCAACTGTAAAATTATTTTGATGCTTATATTTGGAACTTTATTTTTATATAATTGTGAAGCGATACGTTTTACTGACTGCTCAAAATATTTCTTCAAAATATATTTGTATACTGTATGTCGCAACAATTAATATACTTTTAAATATTATTTATTATTTATTCAGGTCCTTCTCAACCTGATGAAGATGATTATGGATACGAATCGCAGTCGTCTCTTTTATATTACAATCAGTTAATGAACAAATATAATAGTCAACCTCCAGAGAAATCTATTTTTAATAATAACATTGAAAAAAGAACAATAAAGGATATTGCATCTACAAAGGTAAGATAATATTCTTGAAGTGAATTAAATAAGAAAGAAAAATATATGTATGAAAAACAATATATATATACACGATATTATTTTTTGCTTTTGTGTGCATCTTGCAGGATAGAGTGAAACAAGCCTTAAAACAACAGGAGCTCGAGGAAACCAGCGGAGAGAGGCGGAAAAGAAAATCATCGTCCAATACGAATGTGAAAGAGGCTGAGAATGAAAAGACGGAGAAGAGTGTTGAGAAGAGCAAAGAAGAAATCAAAGATGAAAAGCCTAAAGTGAAGAAAAAAGCCGTGCCGCCAACTTTGTCCTTCTCAGAACTTTTGAAAATCGCGGAGAAGAAACAGTACGAGCCTGTGATGGTGGAGGTTAAACCGAAAGTCGAAGAGGAACGACCGATGACAAAGCGCCAAAAGAAAGAATATATACAGGAAAAAGAGAGGAGAGAACAGAGAGAGAAAAGGGAGTTGGAAGCGAGTAGAACGAGTGCTACGAGCGTACCTAGCACAACGTCCAACAAACCGCAAGTAAACAAACCTCTTAAACCCACTGAAAAATCCGTAATCTCAAATTCAATTTTAAGCAAAAGCTCGTCCACGATGGGAGCGACTGTCTCGAAGAAGTCTAGTGAGCATAGCGCAGAAAAATTGAACAAATCCACAATCAAGAATGAACTGTTGGAGGAACGGAAGAAGTTGGAAGCTGAGAGGAAGCAACTGGAGGAGATGCGACGTTCTATCGAGGAAGAGAAAAGAAAATTGGAGCAAAGTAAAAGCAAACAGGAAGACGTGAGATCCTCTAATAATAAGATAGTGGCGGCCAAATCCAAACCTGCGGACAAGATCACCGCGCTCAAAGATATCAAACCAAAGCAATGTCCGCCTGTGGATTTGAAGCCGTCGTTAGCTAATGTCAAACCGAAACAGTTTCCACCGGCCGATCTCAAACCTGTGAAATCGAAGCCGCTTGTTAAAAAGCCACCTGTATCCACCAAACGTAAGTTTATTTTTGATTTGTACTTTACAATTGTATGAAAAAGCTCAATTAGAGAATATTATAGATAACAAATTCAATATCACATGAAACTTATTTTATCAGGACGGATTTATGATGAAGACGAGGAAGACTCGGACTTAGATGGTTTCATCGACGACGAACCGGAAGAGGATGAATACAGCAAACATGTTAGCAAGCATATTAGTGAAATATTCGGCTATGACAGAAGCAAATACGCTGACGACGATGACGATGACGATGACGCTGCTATGGAGAGTAATTACGCGCAACAGCTGAAAGAAGAATACGTATCCACCAAAATAGGTACGCATGATGTATTTCAAGCGTTGTTTGAATTGTTTGAAATAGTTTTTATTAAAAAAAAAAACGTCTATTTTTGCAGGAATTATGGAAGATTTAGAAGACATGAAAATGGAAGCCCTAGAAAAGAAGAGAAAAGCTTTGATGAAGAAGAAGATAAAAAAATAATGTACATATGTTTTATATATAAAATACAATCGACTCCTGTATAACAAAGGAGATCGTGCGTTCTGTATTATAACTTTTACACAGTCGGTTTCTCGTGTCAAACAAGACGTCTCTATATTCCAATTATACATATTTACACTTCACGTCGCACGAGAGTTCATATTCGCTGTTGACATTACAGCACGTGTATTTATACATATTTATATGTGTTAATATTTTAAATTTTTGATATGTATTATTGAACATTATACAAATATTAAGAGTATAAATTATATTGAATATATGTATATAAATCGTGATAATGTTAAAAAAAATATTGGCGTGCTTATTTATCTCGCTTGGAAAACGATGAATGGAACGTTCGCACTACGTACGTCGTGCGATCACGTGATCGTTTTCGCGCGTGCGCGAAACGACAGAGATGCGTTCCACGAATCTTCGTGAGCACGATTTCAGCTTTGACAGGTCTTGACGATATCAGAGAAATTACGCCGGTTACTCGTGTGATCATGTGATTACGTGATTTTGGGATGCACTAGTGGCCGATTACGCAGTTATCGAAGTATGTCAATAATCGTACATATTCTCGTAGTTCTGACTTTCTTATTTATGTATTTCACACGCGCGCGTACGTACATACACACCATGTGCTTACATTTTTGCTCGTTGCTCTGATCAGTAAATTGTGATTCAATTGCAGAATGTTGAACATCGCAGGATATCGCACAAAGATATTGGGACTCTACAATGTTACGAAACACATGCTCAGTCGAAGACAGAACTCACTCTTCACGAGTGCGAGAACGAATTTCACGCGATGTAACAATCTTCATTTCTTGAGGGACTACTGTCCGCTTCTGAAGGTAATAAATTACCTGCTTGATGCATTTGACAGTGCGTGTAATATTAACGTACGTGTGTGGAGCAATGCGTAGCTACTAATTTTGACTAATTGGCAGAAGCCCTTCAGAGAAGTAAATATCACAAATCGTAATTACGCTACAAAACGAAGCAACTGGAACAAGGACAAGATTGTGGGATCTTGGCTGCTCACTTGCGGCGGTATGGTTTTTGTGGCGGTTGCACTAGGTACTCTTATTTATTATGTGTATTATCGTTACATTTGTGATATAATGCGAATGATTGTAGAGAAGACGTACGGGAAATAGACATTTAAATTATTTGATTTGTTACTCTAGTTGCTAAGTAAACAAAATTTATATTCTGAGTAATATAATGTGTGTGTGATGATCATTTTTTTAAATGTAAATGTTAAATAAAATCTATTTATGAGAAACAACGAAAGAATTGTTTTCTTCTTTGTTGCATTCAGGGGGTGTAACGAGACTCACAGAATCAGGTTTATCTATGGTCACTTGGAAATTGCTAGGAGAAAAAATGCCTCTCGACGAGAGCCAGTGGCTTTCGGAGTTTGAACGTTACAAACAATATCCTGAGTATAAAATGTAAGGAACAAAAAGAAAATTAGCAACATGTTGATTGATAGAGAGAAATATACATGTGTGTGTTAAGGATATAAATATTTCTGTAGATCCAATCAGAATATGACACTGGAGGAATTTAAACGTATCTGGTGGATGGAATATTTGCACAGAATGTGGGGACGTTTGATCGGCGCCGTGTTTATAATTCCAGCGACGTACTTTTGGTTTAACGGAATGTTCAGGCGCGGAATGAAAGTACGCGTCGTCATTCTGGGTTCGTTAATTGGTCTGCAGGGACTCATGGGGTGGTACATGGTGAAATCCGGGTTGGAAGATCGTTTCACGGAGCCGTCCGATGTGCCGCGGGTATCGCAGTATCGTTTAGCTGTGCACCTCGGACTAGCGTTGCTCCTGTACACCGGATTTCTTTACAACGCTCTGGACCATTTGATTCCCGCTCAAAAAGTCGCAATCGATTCCGGCAAGGCCGCGATCGATGCGATGAAACCTCTGAAGAGATTCAAACGATTGATGCACTCGACAAAAGGACTCGTATTCTTTACCGCCCTGTCCGGGGCGTTTGTGGCCGGAATGGATGCTGGTCTGATCTACAATACTTTCCCGAAAATGGCAGATAAGTGGATACCCGACGATATACTCGCTATATCGCCTGTATTGAAAAACTTCACGGAGAATCCGACCACAGTACAATTTGATCACAGAATTTTGGTGAGTACTGCTATATATGTTGGTTAAAACATGCTTTACTTACACTTTTAACATACATATTTTTTCCGCAGGGAATAACCACCATAGCGTTAATAACGTGCTTGGGCGTCTTGTCCCGCAAACATCACCTTCCAGGTCGGGGAAGAAAAGCGATGGTCGCAGTGCTCTGCGCCGGTTACTTGCAAGTACTTTTAGGCATCTCGACTTTACTAACTCATGTTCCCATAACGCTAGCCGCATCTCATCAGTCCGGTAGTCTTATACTCTTAAGCACAATAGTTTGGCTGTGTCACGAATTAAAACATATAGGGAAGTTTGCTAAATAAATTTGTTATAGAAAAAAAAACCAAATAAAATTGATAATAGACTTAGGTTTTGTACGTAGATATTTTACGTAATAAAACTATTTATTCCCTAAACAACTGTGTCGATTCTCTCTCTTATTTTTATTTCCACGTAATAGATATGCTTGTTCATTGTACATAACAATTCGAGTGTTCAAATATAGAACTCTTTAACGTTTCACGCGCTTTATTTTCATCATACACAATTGTATTATAATAATTAATTAATCTTAGGAACTATTTTATATACAACTTTTCTTTAAATAATAATTTGCTATTCGAATATATATAATATGAAATGATTGTAATTTTGTACATAAATATAATTGAGTTGTTCTTGCGTGTGTGTACGTACGTGTTCACGAGATAAAATCTTGAAAGATATGTATATATACACACATATGTATATATATATACATACACATATGAAGTGAGATACATATTTTACGTAGCATTGTTCTATAGAACAAAAATCGGTGACTCAATATATTGTATTCGTTCCACATTATATAACTTCGAAGCGTGTGTAACTGTGCTTATAAGCATTTCTGTACTATTAAATATCATTTATTCAATTCTCTCCCCTCGGAAAATCTTTACATTAGGGCAGTTACATTATCGTCTAATTATTTCAATTTTTTAATTTCAAAATGCTTCATAAGCATCTTTTTGTTTTTTTTTTTGTTTTTTGTTTTTTGGTCCGATATAATATCGTTAAGTACCACTCTTTTATGTATATCAGGCAGTTAAAATTACATTTCATTATTGTAACAATTTTTTTTTATTTACATACATTTTCTCTCTATTATTTTGGCGACGGTTTTTTTCAGTGTGCGATGACACACTTTCGCTTAGTATTAAACTGAGCACTAGTATATATTGATAGAAATTATTTCAATATTCTCTAGGCACAAACACAAGAATATCCCTTATTTAAAAACCGGCCAATTTACACTAATTATCGTTAGATGTAATCTAGAAGTATCGATATATTATGTGAATTTTATGTGATCTGGAGATCTTGTATATAATATTTTCTTGAGCTGTCGCTTCATCATGAACTTGTGTATTGCACGTCTTTCGATGAGAAAAAATAACGATCGTTGTTCTCGGTGCTTACCGTATATTTAGTTTTTTACCGATTTCTTCGCTGTGTATCGTCTCTCTGTAGGCATGTTTATAGAAAACATGTTGCGAAGTATTTCGTGAGAATTGAGAACATGTCTAATATCAAAAACAACTGTTTATACCATATGCGATATTATTCCGCAGTTGCGTGTATGTTTTGTGTAAACGGAGTTTTTAATAATTTAATACTATATGTATATTTTAATATGCGTATAAACGTAATCTTGGCAATGTTAATTTTTGAAATAAAGTTACTTTGTCGTCTGTTTTCTTTTTGCTATTCTCTGAGGAAAAAACTGAAAAAAAAAGAGATTGTACAACTTGAACAGTAGGGAAATATATATATATATATGTAGTCGGAGTCGTTGAAGTCTCGAAATTGTGATAAAACTAGTTAAGACTGGGCAGTGCAGATCTTTTTTATACGCACATTCAAAAAATATATAATACACACATATAAATACAAAATATATAAAATTTATGTCGCAAACAAATTTTCTCACTCGACAATAATAATTGATTTCTTTTGTTTGTCCATGCAAAGCACACCTTGAGAACTTGAGCACTATACACAATGAATCGTTTTATTTATATCTATATACGAGTCAGATAAGATTACAGTCACAAATGTTTTATTGCACCCAAAAAATTTATGTATTGCATATAGCGCACAAACCTATTGATCGTACAATTCTTCTATTTACGTGAGATAAATGCAAAAATTTGTATTAGTCTTATTTATCACGCATCCCTTCGTTTTCCCAAACAATTTTCAACTGCGTCTCACGATCTTATTCTCAACACCTTAATTACACTTATAGAATAATATGTTAGGCCTACAAAATTTAGGTGTTCTTTACGAGAAGATACAATTAAAAACGCGAATATATTAAATTTTTAGAATTATGTTATACGCAATGCCAGTATGACAATTGTCTCGCTTCATTACAGAGATGTTAGTTCGATGAAAAATACGTATTCACGTGAATCGGATAAAGCAATTTTTTTGATTTATTTTCTTACGCACAAACGCGTGTGCGATACGAAAGTCACGATATTGTTAATTGCAAAAGCAGAGCTGAACACGAAAAATTAATACAAGTGTGTCACCTAAAAATATCATATTTTGCAATGAGTATTATACAGTGTTTTTTTCCGCTATTGTCCATTCAAAATCCGTTTACTTTACGCGTTCTCGTGATGTGTTGATATAAATCTGATAACAATCTGATAAATACAAAATAGAATCTGAAGTGTTACTCTATCTGGTTTTGCAAAACGTAACATATACAAACAATTCATATACGTGTTAATGTGTAATTTATGACATATATTTTTTGTTTTGCGCGCGATCATAATAAGCAAAAACGTTTTGATTTATATATTGCACACATAAACTTCCGATTATAATAAATAATGAAAAAATAGTACGTCCATTTATAATTTTTAGGAATATAAATATACATCATGTAACTCTTTTAGTTAATTCTCTATAAGCTGCGCTGTTTTTACCCTATATTTGTTTGTTGTCTCTCTTTCTAATATGTAACTTTACTTGTGACAATAATTTTTTGATCGCTCGTGCGATCAGCCAATCAATTATTAGCCCAAGTAAGTGAGAAGCTCAACAGCTCGCATCGCAAACCACTAGAGCTTTTTAAAATGGTGTTACTTATTCAAATGTAGGCGTTTCAAGATCGAAACTAGACCGAAGTAGAAGAGAGAAAGAGAAGAGCCACTTAAATGTCAATGTTAAGTAGATTAAATAGAGAAGTAGATTAAATAGAGAAGTTTATGCAGTACAAGAAAATTGTTATATATCCAATTCTTATCTTGAAATAATTTAACTTTTGATAATATACTCTCTCTCGTATATGTATATATATGTATAACATTACGCGATACAAAATTAAAAAATATGATATTCTTTCTTACTTGAATATATGGTTAACAAGATTTTGTTAACAAGCGTAAAAATATTCTTATTTCATTGCTTGATTTTCTTAAAACATGACCTGTCTTGCGTCATGTCCGCGCGCAAGTTCAACTAGCTTTCATGGGGCTATAATCTGTCTTTTCTGGATTTACAATTACTTGTATAACGTAACCCGGTTGCACTTTTGCTTCCTCTATGTGCATTTTATCACCCAGCAATTTACCACCAAAGAACCACCTCTGACGCGACGGTTCCAGACCTTCTTGACTCTATGATGTCATTACATAATCACATAAAAACAACTCTTTTATCATATATATATCAATTAAGTATTATTAGCATTAAAACACAAACCTGTAATTTCTTCTTGGCAATGCCAATAGTGTCGTTGCTATAAACAGGTAGCTTAACTTCTCCTAAAGTAGTCGATAATCTAAGTTTCAAAGTCTGTTCCGTTCCCTCGTCAACTGGTTCTACATAAAATACAAGCAATAAGATGTATCAAATTAATAAATCACATTGCGATGAGTTTTCTCCTTTTTTTTCTTTTTGTTACCTGAACAATCGGCAGGAGAATCTCTTCCGCTATCTTCCTTGACGATATTAATTGGATAGGATAAACAATAAATAGGTACTTGATAACGGGTTCCTAATTCGTCGTAACATTCGGTTAAGAATCCATTTGGCACAGAAATATTTGCCCCGTCCAATATCGCCTGTGCCAACTGGTAGTCCTGCGCCTCCGCCGCGGTCGCGCCCGCCCTCAGCGCGTCCCAGATCTCTTTGCGACCGTCAAACGCGGGCGCAGTATCCCAAAACTCATCTCGCTTACTTCTCAATTGACCCTCAGTCAAAGGTACATCAGACTTCCATCTAATTACCTCATGGCACAAAAGATGATTTTTCCTTGAATTTCCTACAGATATAAACAAATGCACATTGCTTTGTTTTCTCTTGCACACATATTTTAAATATTTTGGATAATATCAGTGTGGAGAAATACACATCATCCGGTAACAATATAACAAAACAATATCTAGTTTTTTTACTGTTCTCATTTTTTTTACGCTCCATGTATTTGTAAAATTGTACTCAAACATGAAGAAAAAAACATTACAACATCTAAACAAACTAAAATTGAAACGCAACTCAAGGCAAACGTTCTTGCCTAAAAAACACGATGGATTTTTGAATACAAATGGTCTCGCTTATCTTATATGAAATCTCTCCGCGCGCTACCGCTGATACCGCGATATTTTGTCGAAATTTTTGCGATTCGCATTTTGTCGAGACACAAAAGTAAACAACGTGTAAGCACATTCGGCAGATAACGTTATATCTCCGATATTAAAGGACAAAAATAAGACTAATGCGAAATTCAAGGTTAGATGATGCGCGTTTTAAGTCGCATAAAATTTCTCACACAACAGAGAACGCGGACGATATAAATCTTACCCGAATTGGTTCTCGTCGAACTCTCCGATGTATCGTTAACTGAGGCATTTCTCGCCCTAGTTATGCCTATGCAGCCTCCCATTCTACGCAACCAGAGCAAACAAACATTTCACTAAAATTTAATAACACTTCGCATGCCATTTTCTTCCATCTTATCCAATCGAATCCTCGCCACTGCCATATTGCATTACAGAAGTCGGTGACAGAAAAGACTTGCATCTCCGCTAGATGGAGTGAAAAAATTTCGGAAACCAGACGAGGTTCGAATCTTTGCTAAGCGCAAACTTTCAAATCATTACATCAAATATCTTTTATATAACATTGGAATCCCGCAAAAAAGCAAAAAAAAAACCCGCCATCTCTGAACGAACAAACGATCACAAAAGTACAGCAATTAAAAAAAGAAAAAACTTTGCAGATAAAGAGATATCTCAAGTTTTTTGGAACGCTTGATAATTTGTTTTTTAATTTGAACTCAGTTTTTAACAAAACAAAACAAAACATACCGCATTTTTTATAAAATTTCGCAATTGAAGGGGTGTCAACTTCACAAAGTCTCTCAATAGTAAACGCTAACGCTGTAATTATGTTAGAAGACACAATTTTCTCATTTTAGCTACTTTAAAATTCATTGTGTTGTAACTCTAATAAAGAAAATTAAACACAGTCAGTTTTTTAATTAAAAATTATATTTAACGACAAGTGTGTGCGTTGGCGACGAAAAAAGTCGGGAGAATTCTTTTTTTTTTTTTCTCATTTTCGTAATAACGGAGCTTCGTGCTTTCCCTGCGTATAAGCAAAAAGTTAGCGTATATGTAAAAAGTTCGGTGTTACGTTAATTTACGTCACATTAATGAGAGAGATACAAATGAATCAGCGAGAAATGAGGAAAAATATCGTAACGCGCAGCATCGCACACACAGCCTCCCGAAGAGATCAATACGAAAATGCGCGCACATCCTTCGTTTCCTCGCTTGCTCTCTCGCTTGTAGGTTGTGTAGGGCTCTCCCGTCGTGAACAAGCGCATAATCCATTCCGGAGAAATGTTGAAAGTATTATCGTTTAACAATGTAATTACTCTTATCGAAATTGACACATTAATATTGACAATATTGTCTTGTCTTTATTTAGGATTTCACAATCAGAATTAGAGTCCGCGATTTCGTTACGATCCGAAGTATTTTGACATACTTGTGTACAACGTGAGCGAAGACGTTCGGTCGAACCAACACGATGGGAAGCAGATATTACGAATCATGTAATTACCAGTTTTCTACGTATTTTTTACTTGTTTTTTAGAAAATTAATTCAGTAATTTACTAATATCTGTGCGCTTCTTAATTTTTTTTTTTTATAGTTACATTTACATTAAAAAAGAAAATAAAAATAATTACTTACGCACTGAACATATATATATATATATATATATACATACAACGTGAGAACAGTAGTGGTTCATTACAGAAATTTTTAAATTACAGATAGTCTAAAGTTGACTAGCTTGCACGATTACTATCAACGACTGCTTCATGGGAGCCAACCGTTGCCTTCCGGTCTGGACATCGCGAACATATTAAAATTTTTTTCCCAAACGTTACTGTGTAAGTGTAGAACAATTGTGCGATAATAAAATAAACTGTGACGCACTTTTCCGTTCTCTATCGGTGTTACTTTATCGTTTCTCGTTGCATTCAACGATTTGCCTCTAGCAAATATGTATATACAAGATGAACTCTGTTTTTTTTTTTTTTTTTTCTAGCTTTATTGAAAGAGGTGGACGAGGAACCGTTCGAGATGATCAAGTCGCAGAAGTTCGACGTGGAACGAATGGCTTTGTATCCGAGTCTGGATTATAGACAGCTTTACAACGCGCTGACGCAATTGATCGACGTCGTGCCGTTACTTCACCTCGGTCTGCAAGGTTCATCCCTCGTTATTAGCGAAACGGAGTCGCAGAAGGACGGTCATTGAATTTAGTTAAAAAAAAAAAAAGTGTTTTACATCTCATTACGCGCTCTTTCAGTGATTCGCATCGCACGACCGATGTACGATCGATTCTTGCCTGATTCTAATTCTGTTCTGTATAGTGCAATCTTGTCTCTCTGTTCGAGCAACATTTCAACATTTTTCTTTATTTTCAGCACACAAGTAACTCACCCCGCTCATTTTCTAGCGTTCGGGAAAGCTTTGCTGCAGTGTCTAGCGTGCCTGTTGCCGTTTCTCGATCACGATCTGATCGACAATCTGTCGTACTTGACTGCTAGCACGATATCGGTACTTCCCATGGAACTGCACGAGGAAATCGTCAATTACCTCTGTTTTTACATTTTACCGTTCACCATCAGTGAGTCTTTTCATTACGTTACGTGTGTGTGTGTGTGTGTGTGTATATAAGTGTTCCCTATTTTATACCTGCGACGAACACACACATTCAAATCTCTCTCTTTCTTTCTCTCTCTAAGACAAGGAACGAAGGAAAGTGAATTTTAATATCGTGTCGAATAAAAAAAAATTTTCTGTCGCTAAGAAACGCATTGATGTCAAATGTAAGAAGGAATTGATGCGTTTTTTTTTCGAAGTCATAAGCTTTACTCGATTACAGTAAAACTTGTTGGTATTTTCTTGGTTGTGTAATAATTCAATGCAAATTTATATTAACTGCAGCTCGCAGTTATCAAAGCGCAGTTACCATCGTGATTGAAAAAAAAAAAAAAAGACTGTTTGCAATAAGAAGAGAGAACGAATCAAGTTCGTATTACACGAATTTTAATTTTCAGCGAGAGAAGTTGAGTCCGGAAACGAGAATGCCGCCAGTCAATCGATAGCCGCTGTTATAATGATGGTGTTTCAATACTCCAATAATCCAGGTTTGTTATGACAGTTCTATGTATATATATTTTTTTATTTCTTATTTATTTTTATTAATCAAAGAATTATCATTTTTAACTTTCTTGTGGTTCTTTTCTTTTTCAAACTGTAACGCAAAATGTGTGTCTTATATTCCTCTTCTTCCAGCTCACCACTGTCAATTGTTGGAATGCTTGATGGCTTTGAAGCCGGGAGTGGTGAAGGACATACTCTGCGTCGTCGCTTACGGCACCGCGCCGGCGAGAGCCTCGGCCGCGAAGTTGCTATTTTATTACTGGCCATCGTTCAATCCGAATCTGTTCGATCGCCGCGCGGTGTTGGTCAAATTCGCCAGTGAGCGCCAAATCCGTCTCGTACAATCTCTGTTGTGGTAAATTTGTTCACCTTTAAACGATAAACTGACTCTCTTCGTTGTTCCGCCCGTTTCAGACGATCTCACCCCTTTCGTGTGCCAACGGGACAATTGTCCGAACGCCGGCAATGCGGAGGCCGCCAAGGTCTGCTACGATCATCGCATCTCGATCACGTTCGCCAACGAATCCCCCCCGCCTCTCTACCTCTGCATCGAATGCGCGAACGAGATACACCGCGAGCATCCGAATCAGATGTTCTACGACATTCTGCACCCGATGCAACAGGTGTCCATGATTTGCGAGAACAAGGTCAGGCGTCGTCGCTTGAATATTGTTGTTGTTTTTTTTTTTATTATTCACAAAAATATACAGTGGACAACTGTGTATGTAGATGCGAGGACTGTGTTGTTCGGCACTCGCAACGTTATCAAAACGCACGTGTACGTTCTTTGTCGTTTGTAGAACTGCAGAGCGGCGGACAAATCGGCCATCAGCATCTGCTTCTCGACGGAGTGCGCGAGTTACAACGGGAATCATCCTATACGATACTGCCAGCAGTGTCACAACATCCGCCACAACAACCGTCGAGGCGGCGATCACGTCTATCACCTGGCGCTTCCGCACATCTCGCAACTGGATCCGCAGACGCAGACCTACATGGTTCAAGCGATCGTCAGGCAAGTCGTTTGAATAAAATCATCGGATTTTCATCGTCGTTCCCGAGCCGCGTTGATTTAGCACATTCGCTTTTTACAGTTTGCTCAAGGAAGCCGAGCCGCTGAGCATCGACAGCAATCGGGACACGACGGAAATGAGCGCGAGCAGCGCCAGCAAGGGTGGCACCGGTTTTTCCGGTATAAGTGGCGGGAGCGGCTCGTTTGGTCACTGCGACCCGACGAGTCTCGAGGAGCGACAGCTGCTCGGCAGATACGGCGTGTGGCTGCTCGTGGGACTTTGTACCCCTAACGAGGATACCCCGGTTGAAATACTGGGCCGTTTGTTATCAATGTTATTTCATTGGTTTCATGTCACTGCCTACTGTTTCGATGGTATTGAAAAAAGACTTATACACCTTATCTTTTCTGTTGGTAATTTAACACTGCATATATACACTTTACTCAAGTAGAACGTAGCCAGAACGTAGGTGGTAGCGTCTCTCGGCTAAATATGCGCGACGTTCACGAAAAGAGTGTAAGTGTCCTTCTCGTACAAATTGCCCGCTCGCGGTGACGTGCGTACACGAACCCGGCGAAAGAAAAGTTCTTCGCATGCGGACAAATTCTGCAGTCTGGTTATGCGTATGTTGATTAATTATATACAATCATATGTGAGATCGTCAATCGATCTCTCATGTGTAATTATATGTAATTATTTATTGACCAAATTTCTCGGAAGCTCGCGTCCATATGCGCGGGACTTTTCTTCTTCCGGGTCACGCTACACACGTCACACAGCTCTCTGTCTCTCTCTCTCTCTCTTGACACTGTCTCAAAAAAAAATTTCGCGAGTGTTGCTATACATGTGTTTGAAATATATGTATATGTGTATGTTTCGAAATAAGGACGTGCCTGAGAAATATTTAGCCGAACACAGAGTTTTACTTCTTACAAATTATAAAAAAAAAAAAAAAAACGTAGAGAAAAATACGTAGAGTATTTAATTAGAAAAAAAAATTACGTAGAGAATATCTAATTAGACAAAAAAAAAAAAATTATCGATATAAGAATTGCATGCAATATAATTCGAAGATACTTTACACACGACTCGACACATGTCCGAAAGTTGCATTTACAAGTGTTTTGATCGCGAAAGAGAGATTCGTCTCTCCGTCGTTGCACGACAAAAATTTATTCGGGAAACGATAAATGTTTCACATTTGTCTCTTGGTGTGTTTCGATCCTGTGTATTTTGTGTCGTTAGATTTATTAGTACAAAGCCACGTATATAAATAAAATAGCATTACTGTCAGATATCAAATTTTTATCTCTCTCTGTCGTCTTGCGACGATCGGTTTTTCTGATCGACCGAATCTTTCCAGGCCAGGCGGAGAGCGCGCTCGAGAAGTTGAAGACGGAACACGTTTGCGGCTGGCTCTCGCAGGTGATGAAAACGCATTACGAGGTGTTCATTTCCTGTCTTTTGCCGCATCCCGCGGACTACGTCAGAGTCGGAGGCCACTGGTAAGACTCGCCCGAGTTCCAAAAACAAAATTGAGATCTCTAAAAAACAACAAATTGCGCATTAAACATGATTAAAATATCGTTCGTTGTTGCTTTGCGACAACAGGGAAACTCTGGCCTCGCGGACGTCGCACTTGAAAGACGGTCTGCACCGATTGTTTTGTCTCGTGCCGTACGAAGTGATCACGCCCGATGTGTGGGATTACGTGATGCCGCACTGGATGGAGGCGGTGGTGAACGACGTGCCCGAACACGAGCTCCACGAGCTGAAGATAATATTGAGGTGCGCGTTACCGCGATTCGCGCGAAATTCTTTTTGCGCACATTTATGTGCGGGAAAGAATCAAGAAGAGTTTTACGAGATGAATACTGATAAACCCGTGTTGCAGCAAGATCTTGGACCGGGACATGAACTCTCTGGGATTCGACGTGAAGAAAATGTACAACTTCGTGGCTAAGCGGTTTGTCAATACGAGCGCGAAGGTGCAGGAACAGGCGCTCCACTGGCTGCAAACGCTCACCATGCTCGAGATAACGATACCGCTGGATCAGCTGTTCGCGATATTCAGCGACGGTGTCGCGGTGATGCAATCGATGACCATCGCGGAATCGGAATTGAAACCGAGTAAACCCACGAAGGAGAAAGATGAGAACACATGTGTGCAATTGTGCAAATTACTTGCGTCACACTCTTCGTAAAGCGAGAAATGTCTCATTTATAACGAGTACACATTGCGCTACGTTTTTTCATAAAAAAATCTATTGAGAGAGATTGTATTTTTTTTTTTTTTTTTCCAGTATCGAATTTCTCTTAACGAACATCGGATCGCGAATTAAATTTGCTTCCCGAAATTTTACAAACGCGCGTTTATATCGATTTGCTCGCCTTTGACTTTAAGCATGTTCGAAAATGTCCAGGTTCTATAGTGGAGAACGACTCGGGAAAGTCGACGCCACTTTCCGACGACGTGGTGCCAACGCCGAGACACATGGAATTCATGACGAACGCGGAACTCAATCTATCATGCTGCATTCTCATGCTTGACATACTCTTGAAACAGGTGAGAAAAGAAACACGCGTTCTCACGTAACACGAATGAGTTACGTGCGAATCTCTCGGTCTCTCCGCGAGAACGGAAAGCGTTTTCTCCCTTTTACGCGCTGTTTTATACCGAGAAGAATGGAAATTCTCTCTTTTCGCGGAAAACCGATTTATTACGCGCGAACACTTTTCAACGCAATTACTCCTCCGATGCGAAGTATAATGAAAAATTTTCTATCCAAAACAGATGGAGCTCCAGAACGTGGACAAGCACACCGGAATTAATACAGCGGTGTGCCGAGACGCTTGTCATTTGATGAAATCCATAGTTGCGTCCAATTGGAACAACGGTCACATGTGCGCGTCCGACCACGAGTGTACTTACTGCGAGTCCAGAGTGATTTGGCACCAACTGTGCCTGCAACTGATCACTTACATGGCACCGGAAAACCCGGCGTATCCGCCCGATGTTAGTTAATTTAATGTGATACACTTTCGCTTTTATTAATTCCAGTAATTTTCAAATCGACAGTTTGCGCTCGACAGCGCAAAAATAAATAAATAATCGCACATAATAAGCGCGATTCGTCGTTAAAAAGAAATTAGATGTTAGATCCGCGTTTTGTTTTTTTTTAGATGATTGTGGATGAAAACGCGGAAGATCAGAATCGAAAAAATTCACCGGAGAAGAAGAGCGACTCGAAACCGGATGTGGTTCTCAACATGCCTGTGCCGGAAATGCACTCCGTAGGCGGAGTCTTAGTTCACATGCCACACGTACGTTACTTGATGAACAAGTTTTAAAAATCGATTAACTGTCTCTCCCCCGCGCTGACAACGTACATATATATTTTTGACGTTTGTCTCATTGAGACGAAGATTTTTTAAAAAAAAAAAAAAAAAAAAAAAACAATTCCGTCTTTGCTAAAATAAAACAAATTTAATTTATGGAAATTTTATTCATTCTCGCAATGAGACAAGTGTCACAGAGAGGTGTTCATTTCTACAGTCACTACGTGTCACACGATTCCTCTATTTAATTAAAAGCAGCAGCATGCCACTTCTTTTGAAAACTGTCTTAATTGTATGTGTGTCCGTATGCGCTTCTCTCTCTGTCTGTCTCTTCTTCCACGACACGGCCTGAAAATCACAAAAAAAAAAAACACGGTAGGCTAATCTATGTCACCGGATTAGCTATTTTGATCGTCTATGTCAGTTCTTTGAACAGATTATGACAGCCACAGTAGAGACAGTTTCGGAACAGCTGGACCTGGCAGCCATCATGCCGACGGAGAAGGTCATGTCCGCCGTCGTCAGAACGGTCACGCTGTCGGAAACTGACTTGGGTGAGTCAATGTCGTCTTATTTATTCTCGATCGTTTTTTTTTTTTTTTTAATATTGTATTTTTAACCCTTCAAATTCTTTTAGCCAGCGCAACGGCGAGCGTGGCGAAGACGCAACTGATAGCCGAGAACGACGAGCCCACGAGTCCGAGCGCGGAAAACGACCTGGACGACTTCTGGCACACGTCCGTGGGGAAGTTTCGTTTCACGATCGAGGAATTACCGGAGCAACTTCAATACATTCACAAGCTACTGAAAGTACGAAGACTATTGTGTGCGAATATCGCGAACATTTAATTTATTTGACGAAAACCACGCGAAACAACATCGCATTGATTAATTGTTGGCAAATAATCTTTCGCTTCCAGGAAATTATGACAATCGACAAACCCGACATACTGTACTACATGCTGCAATGCTTGAACGTGATGTGTTTGTACGGCGACGCGTTTAACGTAGCGGTGAAGGATCATCAAGGATTCTTCATATGGTGTCAGGAAAACTTGCTGATAAAAAAGTACGTAAACGCGCGCGCGCGAAAACCACTTGACACGTTTTGTTCAACGAGCTGACGGAAAGAAACACAAAGAGATTACGTTTTAATTTTCTTTCAACAGCTTGTGGGAACTTCTCAACGCAGAGCATTCGCACATAGCGCAAGTGACCGTTCCGTTGTTACTACATTGTGTGACGTTACCTTGCGGCATGGATACTTTTTGGCGACTTGTGCAAGAGGAATTTCACAATTCTGACTGGCGCGTCAGATTCGTCGCGGGTAATTTATTTGGATTTTAATTTTTTTTTATACAATTGTTTTATATCTTCAGCGATAAAAGGAAAGAAAAAATATGTATCGTCCTTTGTATTGCAAAATTGCAAATTAAACAAACGAATGCGTCTCGGATGTTTCAGTCGAACGCGTTACATTAATCGCTAGGTTTATGGACTCAACACCTCTGCGAAACATGTCGAATCTTCAAGCCGCGCTAGCAAACGCGTTCTGCTATTTGATCACGAGCATGGACGACAGCAATGTGTACGTCGCGCAGCGTGCTACTTTGTATCTCGGTACTATTCACGATACAGCGATCAGGGTAAATCTACTGTCTAAAAAAATTCAACTTTATGCGAAAAAAATCGAAACTCCTTTTTTTGTTTTGCCTCCTCAAATTTTTTTATTTTCGATCTCAATAATTTTATTCGTAGGTTGTGCGTAGTTTTGCTGCTTACTTAAAAAAAAAAAAAAAAAAAAGAAACTTCTTTCAAAGCTCTAATTTAATATCAAGCTTATAATTATTTCAGTCGTTAATTCTATGTCTGGAGACACAATTCGATTCCGTAATTGTAGACCGGCCGATGGTATTGCAATCGCTCTACCAACTGCACAACAGTCTTAGCGACCGACGTATTTTGACTTGGGAATTTTTCTTGAATCGCTTCGACACGTTGTATCTCGAGGCTCAGATCAACTTGGAGAAGTCGGGCGAGGGAATGTACTTGCGGGGTTAGTAAGCGTCAACAATCAGAGAATCAGCGAAACTTACGTACATTCAATAAGCCTGTACAGTGTACATTAAATTAGAAAAAAAAAAAAAAAAAACATTCACTCATTCTTCCCGGCTGCAGACCTAAAGAACACCGATATGAACAGCGAGGTGTTCCTGAAGAAGCTGCATCGCGCGCACGAAGCGTTGTCTCAGTCCGACGGTAGCGGGACGAGCTCCGTGAAGACGTTGAGCGCGAGCTTCGGCACCAAGTGGCCCTACAAGCGCACCATGTCCGCGCCCGCGTCGATGGTACCGCGACAGGACACCAAGCAAGGTACACGCGAAGCTCCATCCTGCGAAGCTCCCCGATTTTTGCGGGGTTTAAGTTCTTATCATTCCTCCCTCCTCCCTCACCCACCACTCTCGTTATTAATCGCCTTTTTTCGCGCGCACACATCACATCGAACGTTTGTGTCACACTGTATGTTACTTTTTTACTCTTTGTTTTTTCCGCAATCTTTCACCGCAGAAAAGGAAAAGGTGTACAGCCGACAGTATTCCGCGCCGATCCTGAAACGGAAGAGCTCGAGATTCGGACTGGGTCAGTTGCTGGGGTTCACTCCCCCGCCTAATAACAGTATCCCAGGTAGAGTAGCGTGTGTGTTGCCTGCTGCAGTCGCTGGTTAGCTGTTATTAGACGAGAGACATTTAAATGTTAAATACAACCTGAATACGTTTCGCGCGCGCGCTCGTATAAAATGTTGCTCGTTCGTGTTGTTTTACGCGGTCTCCAATTTGAAAAGGATGTTAAAGCGTTCGACTCTCCGGACGGATTGTAAGGATTTGAAAAAAAAATATAACGAAGTCGGTAAGTAGCAACGCCGAGTCGCAGAGATGCTTGCTTCTGAAGAAGCGCAGTGAAGGATATTTGTCGAAAAATGTGTTTGCTCTTGCGATAAAAAAAAAAAAAAAAAAGAATAAAATGACGAAAGGATTCGCTTACTTGCTTGCGGACCGTAAATTTGCATCCGAGAAACTTATTTGCATCCTTAAAAAAATTAGCGAGAAATAGATTTGATAGTGAAAGTAATTTTGAAAGTTAAAGTAATTTTTGTTTTGTCGATTACTCTCGTAGATTTCGTTAGAAAATTTTTGATGCAGCAAGCGCGCGAAGAATTGTTTTTTTTTTCTTTGTTTAAATTGCGGAAAGCGCTTCCTTTCTACTCTTTTTCTGTAAGATATAATAGAAAAATAAATTTTAATTTCTGCATCTCGTTCTCTTTGCGAAACATGGTCTTAAAATTAATGGTTTCTTTTATGCCTTTGCTTCGATTGCATCAGCTAGACTTTTAAGGTAAAAGTATAATACGCATGCCATCTCTCTTCTATATGTTGCCTGATACATACTGTGTATTGCTTTATGTGTGTCTCTTTTACGACCGATATTTTTTCAAATGTGAAAAATATTACACATAGATATAGATCTAGAAGAACAGTTAGTTCTAAAGTGAGATTTTTTATTCTTACTTTCGTATAGATCTTGTCTCTTTATTCTCTTTTAGCCAACTTCTTCGAAAACTGTGGAACGCGAAGTAAAATTAGCGCGTTTTACAGATGGCCACCTGCATTCACTGAACATGGTCGACGAATCCAGCACGTTACCTGGGAACGCTACGAAAATCGTGGATCTCGAAGAAGCGGACAAGGAAACGATGCACTTGCTCGTGTTTCTGTTGATGCAATTTCTTTCGCGACAGGATCAGGTAGATTTTCGCGTTTAATTGAAACACATTGTCTCTTTTATTTTATTATTCGCGCGATCTCTTTGATGATTTATCGATACAATTTAACTTTTTTTAATTTTGTTTAGGCCTATCCGACGGACGAGAAGCCATTGTCGAAGACACAAGGCATAGTCCTGCGACATTTGTACCTTCTTCTGGGATACAATCAAAACGAACGTACTTTCCACACTTCTCCGCAACGTTTAAGGTGAAATTCCCTTGATTAAATCTACTGCATTTTTATCGGTTCGTAAACAGTTCACGAAAACGTGTGTGTAAACGTGAATTATAGGCTTTCAGCGGTGTTCAACGTCTTTATTGCCAATTTGCCGCAACTGTTGGACCAGAATCACGTAATAGGTTGGACGATGACGCCGCCGGTTCTCGCAATACTGCAACATTGCCCTTGTCCTCCGCAATCTACCCCTCCCACTGATCATCAACCACCGAACTACAGTCTTTGGTACTTGGAGCCACATATCAGACGGTCTTGGCTGATGTCTCTGCTCGTAATTTTGTACAAGGTGAAAAACAATTTGTATATGAGATATCGGTCTCTTTTAATATTTCTGTAGTTAATTTTGAAAATAAAATTAATTATTACAAATGAATTTAACATGTACGAGTTATGTTTTTCAGTGTCAATACGGGCAACAGCCTTGGTGCAATCAGCTTCAGTCGTTGGTGAAGATAGTATTGAACACGCTCGACACGCAGCATCATCAGTGCAAGAGAATCCCGGCGACTGTGGTCATGGACGCTCCGCCGTCCAGATCTCGCGGTACGGTAATCGAGAGTTCGAACAATTTGACTCGCGAAATTTTCACGAGCGATCTTAACTCGAAGAGTGTTTTCCTTGTCCTTCAGACGTGTCGCAACCTTCGCTCGGGGTGGAACACGACGGGTTGACGACGAACGCGGGAGAATTGGAGACGGAGACCCCGCCGATGCGCTCGTCGATGCACCAACGCAGCAGCCCCGGGGGAATACACGGACAGATGGAGACGCACTGGGAGGAGAACAACGGTCCCGCGAGTCGTTACTTCAACAAGCACTTCACCAGGTCAGATAGTTTCTTGTGACACGTTTTTTCTTATCGCACTTATTTTAATTAATTCTCTCACTAATCCCATATTTCTTAGAAAGACACACACAATTCACCGTATCTCTTACGTGCGGCAAGCGCGAATGGCACAAGAGTTCACGATAGTCACGAGAATTCAGATCACCTAGTGTTAAATATGTAGATCCACTTTTTCCACGTTTCTTAGAAAACAATATCATAAATATTCTCTCTTTTTAAACGATCACTCTCGAGACTTTTCTAGGTTTGAGTCTGATTTCAGTTGTTTTTTTTTTTTTCGCTATTTTACGTTAATTATTTTTTCTGATGTTTATCACAACACTGTGTGACACACAGTAGCGTTTGCGCTTCTGTTCTTTATTCACATAAGTAGTGGCATGCTACAATTTGCTATTGCGAATGCTTTTGCGAAGCCATTCGATCAATGCGGACGATACGGAGTCTGAGCTGGCCGCGATACCTGAGAGCCCAAAATCTGACAGCACCTTGCATGGTAGCAGCGGAGGATCTCTCGGCGAGCTAGAGGATACAGTTTTCAAACACACGCTGCACGAGCCGCGTATGTCGATCACGGACGGGACCACGGGCGCGACCGAGCCGAACAATCGGAACGCCGTCGTCAGCAGAGCGCGAGCTGGATCCTTCACGAAGCCTATGTGGTTCATAGGAAACGAGGATGAAGCTTATCAGGTAAGATTTAATTTTTCTCGCGAAGAAGATAAATGAAGAGTATATCGAGAGACTTCGAAGAATGCCGTTAATCAATTGTCTGTGTACGTCCAGGGCAACAAATCCGGTCCCTCGAAGAAATGGGGCGTTTACGAGGGGATGAAGATGATGGTGACGGGCACGCTTATGGCCGGACAGCAGGAACTACCGAAGCCTCAGGCGAAAATAACCGCGCCAACAGCGAAAAACGGCAAGAAACAATTGCCGTACAACGGGGACAACGTTACGAAGTCGTTCGATTTGTCGAGCGCGTTCGCCGTCGCCACGAGTATTTCTCACATTCAAAGGTAAACGATTTTTGTCTTGCAAAATCGAGCAAACGAGTCCAGTCTTTTTGCAAACTGCGGCGAGATGTTATCGCGATATCGAAAATATGCAAAATTTTCCAGACCCGAATGTTTGAAGGAAAAAGAAAAAGAAAAGGAAAAGGAAAAGGAGAAGAAAAAAGAGAAGGAAATGGAAAAGGAGAAAGAAAAAGAGAAGGAAAGTGAGAAGGAGAAGGAAAAAGCGATTGTGAAGACCGCGGACACCGTTAACAACAACGAATCGACGAACGCGAAGCACTTAGGCAGACAGAAATACGTGGAGCAAATCACAATTACGGCGACGTCGCCGGTTTCGCCGTGCCAGGTGATCTCGGTGACGAACAGCGATCACTCGAGTTCACCGGCTCTGAGTTCTTCGATATCGTCCCAGATTATCAGCACAGAAAACGGACAACAAAGTGCCGTACCGCAGCCTTTGATGACCACCCCGACGGTCGAACGATTGCTACCTATCGGTACAATGGTTCGCGCAACTGGTGAGCCTTATGTTGTTTAACAAAGGGAAAGAAATTGTTTTATATTCGATTTTTTCTGTGTGTAAATTTCAATAATAATATAATTTAAATAAATATATTTTATTATAATAATGTAATTTATTGCTATTTTTTTTAAATAATTCTCGCAGGATCGCGAGCCGCGCAACGCGTATTGAGATGCGAAGACGCGTACGGGTCTCCGGAATCACCGTTATCCAAAATGGACGTTTTGACAGTCAGTGAGTACATTTTTAAACTAACAAAACTGCAAAAATAGCAACGACGAGGTCTAATTATGAGAGAAGAAAGAAAAAGATAACGATGATCTGAGGGAGAGTTTAGATCGATTGTAATTTCGCAGGCTCCTCGTTCGAGCAAGACAGCGAGACTTGTATGTCCAGCGACATCACGAGTCCGCACAGCATCTCCCAATTGGAATTTCCGACACCCGAACGACTGTTGCCGGTTGGTCCTCAGAGGGATTTTTCCAGCCTGGTCGACCGAGTGTATCAGGTTCTCGATATTACGGATGTTGAAGGTTTGAACACATCAATAAGTCTGTTATATTTTATTTAGATAGCGAAACGCTGCTATTTGCAACTAATATGTTTTTTTTTTTTTATACGATTTAATACTCCTCTGTTTAGTCACAAGTAAATCGAGTGACAATGTAAAACCTGACACTCACGAGACGGTGCTCACAAAACAAGACAGCGGAGCGTCGGACAATATGGTAAGAATCTCTATTTAGTTTCAATGGACATTTTTTTTTTCAACAACAAAATATGATTTTAGTAAAAACATATAAAATGCTTGATATCTTACGTCTAAGAGAAAACTTGAATAAATGAAAATTAGTTAACGATGAAACATCGTTAATGCCGACGAAATAGCAGAAAACAAATTTCGATTTATTTATTT
>QVNW01000714.1:0-39199 GCA_014825475.1 Pseudomyrmex flavicornis | reverse complement strand
TCTTTATTGTTCGACTGAAGATGACTTAAATATAAGTTGAAACGTTTCGACACAAAATCGACACACTTATCGTCTTTTTTTGCAAACAAAACCCTGCATCCGGTTCCTACTGGCCGATTATTATCAACGATTTGATTTTTTATCAATTGAACCCGGGAAGACCCCCATATCCGAGTAATTTTTTCAAAAAAGATAATTTACAACTGGCAGTTAAATCTGTGACGCATAATTTCTTCCGGATTTTTTATTTAAGATTTCACCGCGTGAATTACACACACGCACTTTCGCGAATAATAATTAACCTAGAAATAAGCAACACCAAGTTTTTTTTTCATTAGAAAGAAACGTATATATACAACTGACGGCACAATCGTAAACAGTGAAAGCGGCGTAGCGGATAATTTAAGAAGGAACGATCAGTAAAGGATTAATTGGTCGATTTCTTTTGGACAAACGTGTATAGCTCGTTACAAATACTTAATATACATGTGGAATGCATTCTCCTCTCGAATTTACTTTTACCCACGTTTTTTTTTTTTTTTTTGCCACGAGCGTTAGACTCTGATCGGTCTTTTTGTTCTTTGTGTGTCGAGTGTGTGAAATATCGCAAAATAGAAGCAAATCGGCAACATCAAAGTGCAAATTCTATCCGCTTACGCATTGCTCGGCATTTCCACGACTGTCGAGTGTCGTGTAAACGATTATCCACCCACGTCTCGCGATTGCGGTTGCTTCGCCGAGAGGTTATCAATCAGCCGGTGTGACTCAACGCCAGACACTGTAAGCTCTTTTATGCAACCGTCACAAGACCGCGAAACTCTGCTTTGGTGTCTCTTGGTAAGCTATGTGTGGCCTTGGTTTCGCAACATTCTCGCGAACCAACCCAAGTGGTTTGGTCAACGATCGCGTCTTTGACGTATTGTGAAAATAGATCGCTATTAATAGTTAGCTTACAAAGACACAGTACTTCCGTGCAGGAGCGGGCTAGAAGTTGATTTTATATGATAAACACATCGAAGACACGTGCGCGTTGCTCCATGATGCGAATAAACGACGACGAGTAAAATCCATATGTACATAAAAGCGGTAAATGTATATACACTTTTATATTACAATTAACAATTGCGAAATGTAAGAGAATCGACGATTTATGTTAAGAGCAAGCGGATTTGCTTCGATAAAAGTAATCTCTCGTGTGTGACGTCATTAAGAAAGTTCTCCGAGTGTCTGTTGCAACGACGTTGCGAGAATGTTAAGGAAGAGGAAGTTGGATACACCACGGGAGATTGATGGATTCTATTGCAATCCCGCGGAGCTTACTGGTTTCATCCATTTACCCGTATTACAAGCGGCCACCCGCAAACACATGCTCTCACCGACACGTACCCATAGTAAACGAAAGACAAACTATCGTCGTCATAATCGATTTTACCGCCAGAGTTAGCAGAAGCTGCGGCTGAAAGTGTTTCGTAAAATTACTTGTTGGATTAAACTCGAATGTGAGCGTAATTTGTTGTAAACTCACATTATATCGTCAAACAATTATTATTATTACACGTTACTCAATAATATATTGTTGTTGTTATTATTATTAGTGTTGTATTCAACTTACTGCCAAAATTACGCAGCGATGAAATGCGGCGTTGAAAATTTCCCAGAAACTCAAATTCAGTGATTAATTTAGTAATTAATTTAGTAATCAATATACTCACATTGAGATAAAAATAAAAACAATCTTGTTGCGTGTTCTTCTAAAAAAATAAGATAGAAATAATATATTGTCTATTTTTGTGTTTAAAATTTGTTTTAAAAAACACGTTTGTAAAACAATCGAAACCTAGATGAAAACTATCAGCAATATTTTTCGCAGCCGGGCATGTCAGTGGCAAATGTTGAAAGGACGTGTCTGTTTTTGACGGTGATCCACATATTGCTAGATGATAAAGTCATCACCGATGCGGACACCTTCACTCTGGGCTATATCACAGGATCAAAAAGAAGACCAGGCGATTTTGAATATCAACGTCCTGGTTTTCGCATTTCAGGCGCCATTACACTAGCTGTGGAGGAGGCGAGTAATTTTCCTTCTACTTCTTTAGTGCGGCATATCATTGACCACAATTATAGTATCGCGGAGACGGATATAATGGAGTTTAAGCTATTCTTATATCACGCGGAAAACCACGGATTTCCTTTTGAATGCCTACTAAGTTACGCTAAAACAAAACGGAATTAATCTGCTGTTGAACAGAAAAATTTGTTGAATTTGTTTCGATTTAAATACATGTTGTAAAAAATATTATTATAGACTATATTTTTCTATAAATTTAGTCACGTAGAAACATTTTGAGGTAAAAAATACTCAAAAACAGAAAAAAAAAACAGGTAAACGCTGGTGAGCTGGGCAGACGAGGACACAATTTAGATTTTCTCGTTGCGGAAACGTACGGCGAGGAAGAGCTATCAATTTTAATGACCGCATATCTTTGGAAACAAAACGTCAGCGCGTACATCGGACCACAAGAAACTTGCGTGCATGAAGGAAGAATGGCAGCCGCGTTCAACATCCCCATGATTTCATACGTACGTTTTTTTGCGTCACACTTTATTACGCGTCTTTTTTACTTGTGAAAAAAAGAACGTAAAACGATGTATTTGAAATTATAGAGATTACGGCAAGTTTCGTATCTGTAATGAAATTGTCTTTTTTATTTCCTTCCACATTTGCTTTTGCAATTGTTTTCCGCCTCTTTCAATTTGAATAATTTAATACGCAATTTTTGACAGAGAAAGAACAATTTTCATGATGAGAAATTATTGTAATACGAAATACACAAAAGAAATTCTGCGCAATTATTCCACTCTCTTTGATGGAACACATATTATACGTATAATAACATATTATACATAAAACTTAAAAAAATTTTTTTTTAAATATCTTTTTGTCTTTTTTCTTTCTAGTTTTGCACTCATGATCAAACGTCAAACAAAAAAGAGTTTCCGACATTCGCCAGGACAAGACCACCCGACACTCAAATATCCAAGTCTGTTGTGTCCGTGTTGTTGGCGTTCAACTGGACTAAAGTAAGAGAGTACATGTGAAATAATATGATCTTACAGTACAATTGGAAAGAAAATGATTTAACAAATGAGTCAAAACTGCAAAATAAAATTTTTACATTCAAGATTTCTTGTTTTCGAGAATTAAAATATTTTTAATATCTTGTGTGAATATGATTTCAAGTATAACTACTATAATATAATTAACTAAAAGAAACACAGTAATAATATTTACTTATTGAGATATTTCTTTACTTTTTTTAGATAACACACGTATTCTGAATAAAACTAATTTAAAAAATTTCTTTAATTGTTTGTTCAGGTGACTTTTATGTACATGAACTCGACGATATTTGAATTCAACAAAATGTCTACAGTTGCAACAACAATTCTATCGTCTTTTCAAAATGCTGGAATCAGTGTAAATTTTCTTCGCACATGGAACGAGCCGTACTATGTTACACACATGAAAACTCCGTTCGACGAATTCGTCAAAGAAACTTATCGTGAGACAAGAAGTGAGTAAAATATTTAAAATAAAAATAAAATTAAAAAATCACACATTTAAACACGCTTGAATAGATAACACAAGAAAAACAAAGATTATGCAGTGTTTGTGAAATTTATTTTAATTTTCTTTTGTGAAATTTATATTAAATAAATTATTAAATTTGATTCTGGCATATAGAAATAAATTTTTTTCACTTAAAAATTTTCTATTTTATTGTCTTATTTATTAATCGGATTTTTATATCAGACTTTTGTTTCCATCCTGCACGTTTTGTCGCGCCTGTGTATAATTTATACAAATTATATGTCTTTTACATATGATTTCACATACGTATAATTTAAAATAGACTACCCGCAGTTTGCTTACTCGATTTGTAAGTCCGTGGTGGAATGAAACTCGCATAAGAAAAAACCCGCATATCACAGGAACGTGTGTCCCGACGTGTAAATAAGTTCATCGTGCTGTGCCATTTTATTAGTTACGAACTACTTAAACTGTGTATTAAAAGACCGAGTTCTAAAAATAAAGGACTTACGTGTCTTGTGGTACCAATATCTGAAACCGGATAATAAGATAAATCGCGAATCGGAACAGTCTTGCCTATAATGCGATTTGCATAATAAAACTTATAATTCCATTAATGTAATTCCAGTATACGTAATACTCGGACATTGCGATGAACATATGGGTCTTCTGATGGCGCTTGATAAAATGAAACTCCTGGAAAAAGGTATAAATTCGATATTTAAGACTAATCAGGCACATTGAAGAATACGTAATCATTAATATAGCATTAGATAGACATTGATTGCCTATAAATTTTCTGGAACGCGTTATATCTATTTTTTACAAATAAAAATACACGACGGTGATAATATGCCGCAGGTGAATATTTTGTCGTCGGGGTTGATATTGAGCAATACGATGAGAATCACCCCGACAAGTATCTGCGCGGGTTGTGGCAAGAAAAAATAGACCTCTCAGTCGTGAATGCCTATCGCAGTTACTTCAGCATCGTCGCCTCCGCTCCCATTAATTTCATGAATTTTACCCGATTGGTTAACGAGTACAGACAGAAACCGCCGTTCAATTTCACAAACCCGCTTGCAACCATCGGCGGAGTAGTTCAGGTGACTATATTAGGGGAGAATATTGTGTTCCGTTTCTATTTGCGTTAATTGTGAAAAAACAAAAATTTTACGTACTGGTAATAAGTCTTTATTTTCGTGTTTTTAAGGCAGATCGTGCCCGAGACAGCTTATCTGTACGATGCGGTGCACGTTTATGAAAAATCGCTTTTACGAGCGCTTGATGAAAACAGAGATCCACGCAACGGTCGGGAAATTGTATCGACCCTTCACGGTTTGCATTATCAAAGTGCCATGGGGTACGTGTGATAAAATCAATGATTGAATAAAAATTAAAACAATGTAGCAGTGACGATACCTCGCCTTAAAAAAATTATTTATATACTCAATTATCTGAGACAACATAAATATATTGCTTTATTCCGCAGTTATTGCAATAGAAATATTAGATGTTATTTCTTTAAAAAAATCTTCACAGTTCCTTGCGACTATAACAAGCGCTTTTCATAACATTATACTTATTTCAAATATTTATATTCTTCGTAAAACACCTCTTGTACAATACTGTTCACTATTCTGACATACATAGTTACAATCGTGTCAATTGTTTGTTTCTAGTTACATCGTTTATTTCGACAACAACCTCGACGCTGAGGGCAATTACACTTTAATCGCTCTCGATACTCGACCCACAATAGGACTTTATCCGATCGCATATTTCGTTGGAAAAGAGCAAACAACAAATTTACCAGTAAGCGAACTATTTGAAATTTAATTTTTAATAAACTTTTTCATGATTTTTGAAAAGAGTTTGTTTAATTTCTGATGTTAATCTCCAGAAGCTTCAATTTACAAGAGAGATGTTGTTCGTCGGGAATTCGCCGCCTGTTGCGGAACCTCCTTGTGGATATCACGGTGAAAAATGTAATTGTGAGTAGACTATTAAAAAACCGTTAAAAAAAATACAACATATGACAGCGGCTCGAGCTACACAGAGCAAATCGCATAAAACTTAAAGATCCGATTAGCGCAGCGATAAAAAGAGAAAAAACGCATTTCCAAAAACCCTTCCAAAAAGCGCAGAAAAAACTTTTTTCTACTCGATCTATAATCGGAACTCGCTAAAATCTATCGTAATCCACTTCGGATTCCCGAAATTCGTTCGTGTGTTTAAAAGTAAACCCGTATTTATCTCGTGTGAGAGGATAAAAAATATTTTTCACATGTCAACTATTTATGTTTCATTCCGCAGCTTATACAGGCGAAATTGTAGGAGGCATCGTCGGAGCGTCGCTGCTCATTATCACAGCGATAGTTTTGATACTTTATAGAAATTCAAAGTACGAACAAGAGCTTGATAGTTTGCTTTGGAAAGTGAACTACAAGGATGTGCAGATCAAGGAACAGACAGACGGACCGGCGGGAGCCAACGAGGCGCCTGCCAAATGCACCAAGGTAGGTAACTGCCTGTTACAACAGAAACTGTCGCTCATATCCTCTGAAGAGAAATTTTTCTCGTAAAATTTCCTCGTATCTACTTTCGTCATTTTTCTCCAAGAAAATCTATTACGCGATAACCGAATTGCTATATTTTATTTTGCACATGACATGTGTACAATGTAAATTTTAACAAATAGAAGTAATAGATTTTTATCGTAATAGATATGTGTTTCCGTTAGATATATTTATTATAATATTTTTTCTAATAAAAATACGATACGTAATATTTATATAAATGTAAAATATATTTCACAATAGAAAACAAATTTTTTTCAATCTTTCTCTCTCACTCTCTCTTCTCTGCAATTAAACATAATTCTAACAAACACGTTTTGTGTAAAGCCAACGCGCGCAACGCAGCCCATCGTGCGAACCAGCCAAGTATCGCTAAGTTCGAATCCTGACGCGGACAGTTTTCGTTATTCGACGATATACACGCAAGTCGGACTTTACAAAGGACGCATTTTTGCCGTGAAGAAAATCAGAAAAAAGTCCATTGAAATTACTCGTGAAATGAAAAAGGAATTAAAAATGGTGAAACATTTTTAAAACTAATAATTTTAATTACTAACCGCGTGTATACGGAAATATAAATTATACGAACAGTAAAATACATTTATTTTAGATGCGGGACTTGAGACACGACAATGTAAATGCTTTTATAGGCGCGTGCACTGATCCACCTAATATTTGCATAATTGTCGAATATTGTGCACGCGGTAGTCTGAAGGTTAGTAATTCATAATTATATTTAATTATTGTAATCACTATTATCAACTGAACGTTTCTTTTATATACTATTAAATATAAACGCACACACACACACACACACACACGCATTATTAATACTAAGTTTTGTAATTAAAAGTTTCTAACAAATTTTAGCGGAAGGAATATTTGTTTTAGGATATTCTCGAAAACGAAGATATAAAACTTGACAACATGTTTATGGCGTCGCTCGTCGGTGACATTGTTCGAGTAAGTATTTTGTAAAACCGCAAAAATAAATACCTATATCACACAATATTCAATTTTTTATATCAAACGTCAATTTAGACAGTATTTTTTTTACTAAAAGAAGCTGTATCAATTTTCGTTTTACTTGCACAACGTCAGAGAGAAGGCTAGATGAAATATCCGTAACATAAGAAAAGCAATTTCGGAACTTTTTCACGCTTGCTCCATTCGCAAACTTTTATGATCCGAATAAGACTTGCTCGAACTTTCGAAGTATCGCAATAGTCATAGAATTTTTTCTCTTTTTCCCACTTGTAGAATTTAGGTTTGAATTTCGATATATTCAATAGTTATATTCTCCGTTGGTTTTTATTTTCTAGCAATAAGAAGATAATTTTTTAAGACAGATATATAAAGTATGTTAATAACTTGTTCAACACAACTTGCAACATTTTTTCGCCTAATAAATAAGCAAATTGTTTTCGCGCGCTCTACATTCAAGTAGTGTTTTTTTCCGCTTTTCAATTTGCCATTTGTTCAAAAAATGTGTCGACACTTCTGAGACATAAATGACGATAAGTATTGTCTGTCTTGAAGGGAATGATTTATCTGCACGACTCGGTGATAAAATATCATGGATCGCTGAGCACGTCGAATTGCCTGGTGGACTCGCGATGGGTCGTAAAGTTGGCGGATTTTGGTCTTCATGAATTCAAAAAGGACGCGGAATGCGATTCTTCTGACGTCATAAAAAAATATCATGGTAAGAAAGGAACGCTGATTTTTTTACAGCCTATTCTCTGCCTTCATATCATACCATCGGATTTTCAGAACAATATTTATTAAAATTTGTACTTTAATCTTTTTCGGCTTTTTATGTTTCTTGCCACCAACTTAAAACACATACTTTTACACGAGAAAAGATTTAAAAATATATTAGTCTTGTTATGTATAATAATAAAATTAAACTATATCAATTTTGTCAGGATTGTTGTACAAAGCGCCTGAATTGCTGCGTTCCGGACTCGGCAAGCCGACATTTCGCGACTTCCAAAAGGGGGATGTTTACTCGTTCGCTGTAGTTTTATACGAGTTGCACGGACGACACGGGCCTTTCGGCGTCACCGAATTATCAGCAGCAGAAATATTGAAGAAAGTAATCGCGAGAGATAGAACGTCTCCGTTCAGGTAAAAATCTGCTAGCAAATGTAATTTTGAATAAAAACCGTTTGAAAAAACTTTTCGTGATTGATGTAGACCTCCGTTGGAACAATTGGAGAATATCTTCGATTTTGTTCGTGAGTGTCTGATAGACTGCTGGGCGGAAAATCCGGAAATGCGTCCAGATTTCAAGATTATTAGAAATAAATTAAGACCGCTGCGGAAGGGCATGTGAGTCTCTTGTTCTTATAATCAATTATTTATTAATTATCGCTGTTTATATTTCTTCAATGTTATTTTTTATATTGTAATAGGAAAGCAAATATCTTTGACAACATGATGGCGATGATGGAAAAATACGCGAATAATTTGGAAGCACTCGTTGACGAACGTACAGATCAGTTGACTCAAGAGAAAAAGAAAACCGACGCATTATTGTACGAAATGCTGCCGCGATATGTAGCCGAAGAGCTGAAGAAGGGAAATAAAGTTGAGGCTGAAAGTTTCGATTGCGTCACCATATTTTTCAGCGACATTGTCGGCTTCACGGCGATGTCAGCGGAAAGCACGCCGTTACAAGTGAGAATTTTTTATAGTAATAATAATTGAGAAATTTCTACATATGTAATACAATTTTATATAAATGGATAGTTTTTAATTGACGGTTTCTCAAATTATTCATTTAAGGTGGTTGATTTTCTAAACGACCTCTACACGTGCTTCGATTCGACCATCGACAACTATGACGTGTACAAAGTCGAAACTATCGGCGACGCTTACATGGTGGTAAGTAAAATACACGTAATTTTTTATTTAAAAAAAAAATTATTTCTATTTTGAAAGATGTTTGCAGGTAAGCGGCCTCCCAATAAGAAACGGAATTCAACACGCTGCCGAGATTGCGAGCATGGCTTTAAGCCTTCTGGATGCCATCAAGCAGTTTACGATTCGCCACAGGCCGCTTGACAAGCTGCAACTACGCATAGGCATACATTCAGGTACAAAGTACTTCTACATACATTTAATAAAAACCATGGTAACAGAATATTTTACACGTGATACGATAGTTTTTTTTTTCTAAAGATTCTAGTAGCACAGACGAAGTCCGTACTTCCTGAAAAGTCCAACTACATTATATTTAACACTCTAATGTGCCAATCTTTACTAATCTTTAACTACTATTTCTATAATTTGCATCTTGCTGACAGGTCCAGTGTGTTCCGGGGTAGTTGGTCGGAAAATGCCGCGGTATTGTTTATTCGGCGACACAGTAAACACAGCTAGTCGTTTAGAATCTACAGGATTTCGTGAGTGAAAATTAATATTTTGTTTTGTGTTTTCACATGACAACAGAGACGTGATAAAAATAATATATTTTCTCGATTTATATAGCGCTGAAAATTCACTGTAGCAGCGAAACTAAAAAATTGCTGGACGAGCTCGGTGGATTCAGTCTCGTTGAGCGCGGTTTGGTCTCGATGAAGGGCAAAGGCGAACGCTTGACGTACTGGCTGGTCGGAGAGGATCCGATTTTGCGTATCAAGCGCAATAAAGAACGAGCGAGCAAACGAAACGGAGTCAATAAAAAATCTAGCGCCGATCCTCTGGTACCTCGAAGTTCTTTGAAAAACAAATCCCTCGTCAGATCGACCTTCATGAGATGCTCCAGCGAGTCGCCGAAGCGTTTGCGATTCGCCAGTTCGGATCAGCTCGATCAGAAGAGTTCGAAGGTGAACAACCAGCTGGAATCGATAGTCGACAATAGTCCTTGCAAAACAAAGACGTGCGCGATAAGATCGTCCTGCATAGAGAACTGGCGATCCTCCAGCAACTCTTGTCCCTGCGTGGAGAAGCTTTGCGATCAGGAAATTCAGCTCGTATTGACGGAACACGAGCTGCCGTCTGACATCAAGAAAGACGTCGCGCCGCTATTCCGAACCAATTTGATTTTCGGCAACGAATCGTCTCTTCTTCTGCCTGGAAACAAGAGCTTCCGCTTCGGCACACCGGGAATTCTTCAAATCACCTGCAGATCCGCACCTAGTAGTCCTAAACACAGCACAACGGTCCTGAACGCGCAGAAGAGAGCGGTGCAATCAAACGAGGAGATCGATGGTTGGGACGCCATGACGCCGTTAATTTATTGTCCGAGCAGTCGCTTAGAATGAAGGGAAGAAGAAATGGACGTGAATATCAAATTCGAACATATGTAGACAAATTTTGAAGTTTTATTGTTTTATTGTCGATTAGTGGCTTTTCAAAGTGAGAGCATCTATAGCTCATATATGTGAATCGACTTGTGGTTCAGATAGTTCTGTGCAGAGACGAGAACAGCCCGCTGAAGAATTGCACTTTTTGAAGCATGAAAATCTTCTTAAGCAAGCGTCTCTAAATGTTTGACGATTTTTGAAATCTATTTCAAACTAAAATAAATTCCTTTTGTTTGTGTGTTTTGTACTATGCGATCGTTAGTCTTCCTTTTTTTTTTATTAGAAAACAATATAACATGTAGTTAAAAAACTACATTAAATGCAAATCTATTTAGTTTGCTTCACTTTTATTTCTTTTTTTTTTTTATTAAAAAAAAGTATATATTATACATATATAGCCAGTCTGTAGTTGTTGTGTATTTTTCTTCATCTAGTTCGCTTCATTCGTACAGCATGCACCATCTGGCGATAGTCACGCGAAATTATTCTTGTGGATGCTGAATGGTAGAGCACATGTTATCTGTTGAATTGTTGCCAAACTAGCGATATATAAATACCAATATATAAATATAATATAGCATATACATATATATGCTATATATTATATTTATATATTGGTATTTATATATTGCTATATTATATTTATATATTGGTATTGTATATATACACATATGTAATTCAAGTTTAACTTTCGTTTTTTTTCCTCTGTATATATTTCCCGACAAAATTTAGAAAATTCAATTTTTTTAAGAAAAAAACATGTAGAAGAAAAAGAAAACTAATAGCGATTCTACTTTTATTATTTGCTGAAGTTATAATAATTATTATTTTTTTGAAGATTAACATTGTTATGTAAAAAGACCATTACCAATATAATTTGACAATCGATAATCCTAAACGATACTGCCAGATTTGTAACTAATTAATTAATTATTTGTTTGATTTTTTACTTACATATATTTACTTATTATATTTTTAATGAGACTTCACGCTTTTGCACGACGTGTTGAACACTTACAAATGCGGCGATGTTAGAAACTTTGCACACAAGATGTGTCAACGCATTTTTAAAATGTATTATTTACAATTACTGCCACTATATGCACATACATATAACGTACATATAACGTATTTGTTAGTGTAAATAATCGTAAAAAAGGCTCGTGTTTTTTTAAGTAAAAATTTCTAGTCAACGTATCATTTTAATCCTGTATGTTCTGTAGTTCCGTATTCATGTAACTTGTCTATGACATTTTCGTATGTTGTCAGTCGTGAATACACAAAAGGAAAAGGTGATTCTTTCAAACATTAACACTACACTTTGCTTACGCACAACGACGAGTTATTATTATTTAATCAAAAACTCAAGCTTATGTAATTGTTCAATATTTTTCAACAATAAGTAATTTTTCTGTCTTACATTCTTCTAAATATTTATTTTATATCAGTTGTTCGGACAAATTTTTTTTTTTATATGTAAAACAAAAAAGAGGGAAAGAGAGGAGAATCTATTCTCTCGTTCCTTTCTGCGAAATTCAGCAAGTACACAATACGTACATGTATCTTACGCGACTTAGTTTATCCGGACCTTGTATCTAAGTGCAATGGCTTCGAACGTAACACGACACACGCGAGCGATGCGTGATGGAGAGGCGATGATAACACAAACACACATACACAAAGATCTATCACATTATTGAGAAAATTAATTAAATGACTGATGCAAGTTGACGTGATTACGAGCGATTACTACATTTCTGTCCTCTCTCTTCGTCTTTCACGCAGTAAATGGCCGCCTTAAAAAAAAAAAAAAAAAGAAAGAAAACAGCGACTAAAATCGCGACTAAAAACGCGTCGAGTTAAATGACAGTCACATACGCGACGTAAGACACGCTAAATGAAAAGACTAATAAGAGAAACCGCGATGATTTAAAGTTGTTTACCTCAATAAAATTTTCCTGTGACACTCTTATAAGCAGTGTTTCATTTCCGATAAATCTGTCGCGTCGTTTACACGAATATGTAACATATCGAGCTGTCTCCGCACGCGTGAATTTATTGTTTTTTTCCGGGCGCGGTGTGCCGCATCTCGTTTCTTTTATTACGCTCTTTCACGTCAAACTGTGTTTTAATATTGATTTCTACTTAAAAAAAAAAAAAAGTAGTTTTCACTTTGTGTAAAAAAAAGATGATGAAAAATTGATTCAGAAGTATTGAATCAGAACGGGCAAAACAAGAATCTGTATCACATTCTACCTATGTTTGCCCGAACACGCCGCGCTACCAGTGTTGAATGTATGTTTTTATAATTTGATAGTACTGCAGCAAAAACAAATATGCAAACGATAACTCGAATCTTTCCCGCGCGAAACATTCCTATATACGCTATATAACTTCGCACACTTCATAGATATTTAAAAACATATGTGTTATCTCTGCGCTTGTTTTCTCTAAGTGAAATAAAATATAACAACTACTTATGTTTTTGCCAGTCTTATTCTCAAGTCACGTTTTTCGCATCATTTCTTCGCAGATCACCACCGCACACCGATCTCACAAACGTACAATTTCTCTGTGGCTTTCACAGATTTAATACAGAGAAAGAAATTTCTCTCATATCTTTTTTATTGTATTCTACAAATCATGCTTCATACTTAAAAATGTAACATGTTTTTGTTCGAGAAAACATTTTTTTTTTTTGCTTCAATTCGTAAGCTTTGCGAAAACGCGACTCCGACGTGACGACAGAAGCGAGCACGTCCGTTTTTTGTTGCCTACGTGTGAATGAGACGTGCAAATATATAAAACTGACTCCTGAATTTATTGCACGAGTAAGTACGCGAATTTGATCGGAACGAAAATAAAAAAATTACAATAAAAAAAAAAAAAGAAAATAATATAAAACACAATATATTTGTATCATATGTCCGTGAAATTATATTCAAAGATATGTTACGTATATGTTATAATTTAATACACTAAAAACACATTATGTTTTAATATATAATATTAAAACATGCATTACTTGCGGTATTGCAAATTATGAGAAAGAATCCGTCGCGTGACGATCGCTTTGTGCGGTCAAGCGGACACCCTGTATAACGAGGCAACTCCTACACACAGAATGGGGTACCGTCTTATTTACGTTGAAGTGGTTGTCGGCCAACTTAGAGCAGTGGCCATCATTCAATCAAGCCGAACAATTTAAACAGCCCGGATTCACGCAGCGAAATCATTTAATATTTGACGTCAAGCACGATTATCGTATAACGCTGCGTAATGGCCGTTTGTTTGTACAGGTTGCAAGCGGCGCCGTAACTTTCAAATGGCAGATTCACCTCTCCCCTGTGAACGACGCGTTCGAACATTGTTGTTTAGTAATGTTGCAAAACCGCTTCGCGAAGAAAAGTCGATGACACACGCGCGAGAGGGTTAGAATAAACTCTGCATGTGCGTCGCGCGCAATAAATCCGCAACGAACGGTCGTACAGCGGTCACGAAACATGACGTTGTTCGTTTCGCAACAAAATATGTACGTTTTTGCAAAAGAGAAAAACCAGTATTATTTTATGCGACTTGTGAAATTATTATATAATTCTTAATAAAGTTATATATATGATTGACACACACACAACCACACATTTCGTATTTAATTTTTAACACAAATTTTATCATAAAAAATATATTAAATTTTTTACGCAAATATATATTAATTTTTTTTCTATTACTTTGAGCATGCAACTCTGTACGAATGCACTTTCTACGCAAGAAAAAAGTGATGCTTGCGCACACATAATTTTTAAATATTATTTTGATGTATAACGTTTAAAATTTTGATATTATGTAATAATTAAATATTTTAGCAATGAATGCTTTATGAAGCTTTATAATGCTTTATGATGAAAGCTTTATTAAATTTTATAAAATAAGCGAGCGCGTATACACGTTATAAGAAAAAAAAGTATTAAAGTGATATTTTTATTAAATTACTTTTTCTTTATTAAATAATTCTTTATTAAATAATTCTTTATTAAATAATTATTCTCACATCTTTTATTCTCGCATTTTTAAATTCACACTTCTTCTTAACTTGTTAAAAGTGACCAATAAATTACCTTTTCCATGAGTCAGTATTAATTGCGGCGTCATAACGTTATTTTAATTTTACACGCTCCAACGCGCACGATCTCTAGAACGTGCTTTTATTAGGCACTTCTTCCATCACAGTTGCGTCTATTTATAGACACGGAATTATCTCCATCCGTCGTAAAAACAATACGCCGGTAAAAAAAAAAAAAGAATCTCACACAACGACGACATTTCGTCGCGGTGCAAAGCGAGACGCGCATTGCGTGCGTTTCCTTAAATTGCGAAACTCTCCTACTCTTTTACATTCTGTCTGTGAACATCACAGCATCTCTGTAAAAATTTTATTTCTTTTCTGCATGTTTTCGAGACAGAGCACAAGCTCAAAATTTTCAAATCAAAATAACGTCTTGCATTTAAAAATTGCATCTATTTTTTAATTTAAAATCTATCTGAAGACGTCCGGAAGAAGCTTCAAAGCGTAAGTATAGAAACGGAGATTCGGATATTAACTTTCGTAGCAAATGAAAGGAATTTATATACCGTTTTTAATACTTTTCTCATAAATGCGCAAACTGCCTGGTCAACAAGTCGATCAACAAAAACGACACTCAGCATTGTAACGTGGATTGAAAATTTCTTTTCTTAAAATGCAGCGACGACGCGACGAGACGCGATTGCATCTGAATACGCTCGCTCTCAACTGTGAGAACAAAGTGTTGTTAACGTATATGCGGTCACTTTACATAAGATATGTGCGCTTAGGCTGAAAATAAACTCGTCGCCGCGATTCAACACGTTCGATCGCGACGACCGACGTCGCTCTGTCATTTAGCCTGGTTTCTATCGACACGGTTAACCGGTAAGCGAAGCTCGATTCTCTCGAGCGAGCTCGTCTCATTAAAACGTCGGGAACGGAACCAATCAGAGATAACAAAACGTACGTAAATTATTTGGAGACTCGAACGCTTGAGCTGCAAAAGTGCAGGTCATATATTAAAGTTTAATTGTAAAAGTAAATTAATATTTTTAAATTTTTATTAATATTTTTCAAGGTTACAATTATATGTCGAAAATTGACACAAACTTAGAAATGTGTGTAAACTTTTGGGCGCAGTGTGATAACTTTTTTTTTTTTGAGTACGATATAGCAACGGTAAAATATCTTTTCCTCAATCTCGAATCAATCTCAATCGAAGTAGGTAAAAATATAATTTCGCTCGCGCAAAATTACACCGAAGACAAAAATATTCATCGATGTCGCGAAGCGAGAAAGATGCGAGATAAACAGAGATTCACGTGTGTAATATACATTAATATATCTCCCGAAGTGGAGTACAAATATAGCATACATGACAAGCGCCGAATATTGACACTCACAAAAGAGAGATAAGATAGTAGTAGATTGTTCAACAGTCAATCGCCGCGCCGCCATCTACGTCATTGTTGCTACCTGTGCTTGTGTGCACATAATTGCGCATGCACACACATGACACTTACCGTAAAAAAAAAAAACAAAAATGGGTATCAGTTCCTAACGGTCACGATTCTCGATAATTAAACAAAAATCAAGAATTATATCGATTTTTGCTAATCGAACGATCATCTGACGTTCAATTTTCTGACAAGTCACCAGACCGTTGTTATTTTTGCATCTGGACGTTTCTCACATACGCTGTCGAGATAATCGGAGATAGGGAAAAGGATGTGATCTCTCTCTTTTCTCGATCATAACGAATTCTTCGAATTCGAGAGAAACGAATTCAGTCGTGCGATAATGTGCGCATTTTTGTGCAAAGTTATCGCAAGCGAGAAGACTACATACATACTTTATTTGGAAGTATGAACGCTTCTCATTATCGCTTCTCATTATTTACTCGCGCCGTTTTATGAGCACGTGCAATCGCGGTAAGTATATCTGTCGCAGCAAAATTTTGTAACGAATAAAAGCGAAAATTCGCGCGAAATTCTTGTTTCCTCAGACTTTACGTCGAGACTATTGACTATAGACCGAAGAATAGCAAGTCGGCGAATAAAAAGAAGAAAAAAAACTAAAGATATCCAGTTTGATCAAAATACTTCTCTCATTGCTACCTTTATATTATACAAATGATTGACACGCAGAAAAAGTGTAAAAAGTGTTTGTGACAAAATTTTCTCTAGGGAAATTGAAGAAAGGTTTTCTGTTTTGATACTTCTAATTTTAATACGCGTGTCACATTCGCGTTTCACGGCGCAAAATAGAAACGAATATCACGATATTCTGAGATTACATAAAAAAAAAAAAGCTCAATGATTTTTTCTTCGGAAAGTTGCTTCGCAAAACGAATTGTGAGTCAAAATCGTTCATGCATTCCGTGCAACGCCGTAAATGCGCGAACGATAAAAACGTTCGACGTATTCGGCAAGAAACACGCTCTTGCCGCTCATTTGCACTCTAATTGTTTGCAAATCTAGAGTCTCTGCTGAATATAATCATATGTACGCGAGTCAAAGTTAAGAAGACTTAACGCTGTTTGCTCAGTTTCGTCGAGAGCGCGAGGCACTTTGCTTCCTAAGCACGTACGGTAAGCGCGATTGACAGTCGTAAACATGGCTTTACGGCTATAATGATACCTATGTTGTTATGTAGAAGAAGGTTGTCTCTCGATGTGACACAAGTCACGTGACTGTATGCCGAAAGTGTGTGTTGTATCGCCGATAATAATAAATTCCTACTTGCAAATAAATATAAAAGGTAAATATATAGATACTGTCATACTGTCATACATGTGTGTTTTATAATACCATTACATATAATAAAATACTAAAATCTATTTTTTAATTTGAGCAAAAATATAAAACACACTCGCATCGTGAAAAATTAATAAACTTGAAAAATTCTAACTTCAGTTTTCTCTTTCCACTGTTGTTTTTTGTCGCGCAGAAAATTGCGTTTGTTTTATAAGCGACGCGTTTGTCTATAGCAAAGGTACGTACATGTATAGATCCGTGTGTACATCCGATTTCTATTTATCGAATCAATCGTTACGATGTTACGAAAACACATGGCGACGACACGGTTACATTGCGGGACAATGAGATTACGTGCGTATGTAGATAATTGTTTTTGTATACACAAGAACGCGGAATCTTTATTCGAAAAGACGAGAATCTCGTCGAACGAAAGCAAGGAATTTCGTGAATCGCGCAAAAATACACGCGTGAATGGTATAATAACCGTTTACCGAGTGCGATAAGCGCAAAGAGAGAGAACGAAGGGGAGTTTTAGCTTTCTAAAAATATCTTCGATATGACCGCGCAAGAGCATACTGATGATGAAATGCTTCACGTACCGCGTGTCGTCACAAGAAGCTGTGTGACATAAATTGCTTATTATTGAGTGACATTTTATCTGCTTCTGCTGAGTTAAAAATTTTGCCTGTACATCGTTATTACACGTAAACAGTTCATGCACTTGATAGCGATTTGTCTATTATTACCGATATATTTTAAGACCAATTATTTTAGTTATAATCGTTATCTGTTATCACGTTAGATAAATATAAAAAAATAAATTTTATTTTTACATTATTTAATGGAAAAATCTTATATTTTTACAGAAAATGGCCGGTGTTTTAAATCTTATTTATTTTTATTTGTTGTTAAGTTGACGATAATTGTCGTAAAGACTAAAATGTTCTAATAAGTATTTATTATATCGACGACAGAAAAAAAAATATATATATATATAAGTTCTAGTAAAATAATATATTAAAATTTATTTATATAACTTGTTATAATTGGAAATAATAGTTGTGATATAGATAAAGTATTGCTAATCACAAAATTTGTACGAATAATTGAAAATTTGCAGCGACATTTAAAAAGATCTAAGAAACTTAAAAGAAATACTTTTCGTTTTAATTTGAATTTATTTTAAAAAAAGACTAGGAGAAAAGGAAAGATAGTTTTAAAATAAAAAATAATTTCACTCAATATTATGAAGAGAATTTATTGATAACAGTAAATAAATATGAGACTGTAAAGTTTACACACAAAACTTAAGTGGCGAGAGAAAACTAGATGCTTTAAACTTGATCAATTTCTTATTTTCGCGTCGAAAGAAAAATCGATTACGATCGATGAGTCGTTTCTACGCTCGCGACCAATCCGGACGCTGCCGCAGTGACGCCATCTATGCAGCAAATGTCGGCACTAGGCCCCGCGAATCATGTGTTAACGTCAGTATGTTGCGGGACTTGCTTACGTTCAGGTGTACGTGTAAGATTCGCGAGCGTGTGTTTAACCGATTATCATATCCGAAGAATCGGATATACGACACAAAGTCAACAGCTACTACAATTTCTTGTGATCGACGTTTACTCTATTGTCTTCCTGATTTGTGTTTACCGAAACATTCCGAAACGCGCTCGTGTTTTTTTTTTCTCGTCGAAAGTTCGAAAGTCCGCGCGTTCGGAAAACGGAAAGGAAGAAACAACGTCGTGCTCTCCCTCTCTCTCTCTCTTTTTCACTCGCTGTCTTTTTCTTTCTCTCCCGCTCGCTCACTCGCTCTCGCTCTCCCCGTGCGCACACCGGCGTCCTTCCGCGTTCTCTCTCTGCGCGCGCGCCGCGCGCCCTCCGGATTGCAGCTCGCAGTAGAGTGATTTCGTTTTCCGTCTCGGTCGTCGCTCTCTCTAGACAGGCGTGGGGCTGCTAAACTCGCTTTTTTTCTCTCTCTCGCGGGGATGTCAAGATAGTCTCCGTCCATCGCAGGACTGGATTACCATGCTGGACACGGCCACAAGTCACAGGTAGCGTGAAAATCTCTTTAATCTTGTTATTCTTCTTGTAACACTTCTCCTCCCGAGCCATCTTCCCTCTCTCTCTTTCTCTCTCTCTCTGTCTCTCTCGCCAAATCGCATCGCTCGTATTTACTACTACGCGTGTTCTTCGAATTTTACGCGCGACTACAATAATCGCGAAAACATTCACGAGAAAGAATCTCGAGTGCCACTCGATGAGTTCCGATCGGTTAGATCGATAATTGAGAGACGCGTTTTGCAGGAAATGCAATATTTGGCGTTGCATGATAACAACTCGGTTACGACTTGAAGTTTCCCGCGAGCGCGCGTTTAAAATGCGATAGCGGTTTTTCGACCTGCTTCGTAGACGTGCATGGATGATAAACAAATCGTTCTTATTTCAATAGCGGATGCGCGGCTTATCTTATCGTGCAACGTCGTTATTAAAGTTATTGAACGGGAAAAAATCAACATCGGCATTTTGATGAATGTTTACGCTGTTTACGATATGCATATATTTCGTTTGAAACAAAACAAAAAAACACGCGATGCTCGCTTCCGCTGCTTCGAAGAGATGTGCAAATTCGGCGTTATTGAGTATCTTAAAAAAAACCGCGAAATTACGTACACGTAGAAATTTATCTTTTGTTTTACACATTCTTTTATACAATTACTAAATCTGTGTGTGTGTGCGCGTGCGTGTACAATAAATATCAGGTTGACAAACTCGCGGAATATTTACATAAAGATTCAAGAATCTTTAAAAATCTTTCTCTTGCGACGTTTACAAAAAGTTTATTTATTTATTTTTTTATCTCTTCTGCTGAATATTTACCGGTTCGGTCAAAATTTAGAATAGAGTCATTCTAATAAGCGTCTGGAAAAAAAAAAGAAAGAACGTAGATTACACGTGTCAATATACGAACTGCCGCGTGACAACATTGACATTGATAGTAAGAAAAAAACGTTCAGAAGAATCTATAATGTTGACACGTATGGACAGAAATTATATAATGTTGTGGCAACTCGAAATATGTGTTATATTGCTTGAGGCTTTTTCTAAGCGCTACGTCATATTTCTTGGCTTGTAAGACTAAAGAGAGAGAGGAGAAATCTACACGTGTGCACTTTGAAACTGCTATATAGCGCATATCTATGCATTACTTTACAAATGTATAATATTACATATACAATATAAAATTGTGTATAAAGTGTCACATAATTTTTCCAATAGCTTATAATTTATATATAAAATATGAAAGTATTATAGTAAGATATAAGAAAAATATAAAAATTAATAAAAATATAAAAATATAAAAATAAATAAATACAGATATATAAATTTATACAACTATACAACAGTTTATATAATTATACAAGTAAACATTTTTATAGATAGTGTAATATTGTTTCTGTGTTTACTTCAATATATATATATGCATATATATATGCATATATATATATATAAAATATATATATAAAATATACTTTCTAGTTTTACATTTTAATCTCTTGTCTCATATGATTAAACGTTTGCTCGAAAAGTATTGAATTTCATCTCAATATTCGATACATATTTTCCACTTATTATCGTATATAATTTTTATAAAAAAACAATCTACTGATTTTTATATTGTCGCGAAAAAATCTAGCGGAGTGTTTAAAAAACAGCTCTGAGAATAAGAAAATATAATTCTTCAGATCTATCTTTTTTTTTGCAAGTCATCTATTTTAAATACTGTCTAATCATGGAATGTATTAGAACAAAATAAATCTTTGTTTACTTTGTCACTTATTATTAGAACCAAACCCACTTTTAACTTGGATAATGTTAACTTTCAAATCTATTATATGTGCATTATCGTGAAGTGTGTGTGCATATATGTACATATATCTACAAAAGTTACAAAGCATGCATTACTTTCCTTACTTATGTTTCGAAGTGCAAACACCGTCACGGTCTTCGTTATTCATCGTGACCGCGAAAGAATTTGTAGAAGATCGATTTTTCTCGGAAATTACATTCACGGTTATGACGCACATATTGTTATGCTCATCTTATCATCATTACTTTTGTACGACTCCGCGCTGTGGTTTTTCGTAATTAATTTAAAGGAAAAGCCGCGCGGAAGTAACTCATTGATATTCGCGAAACTGTTTTATCACGAGTAGTCGAACAAAAATTTCTTCTGTGGAAAATACGAATGTAAAAAAAATGTGAAACCTATTCATAAAAATTTCATTAATTTAACATAATTAAAATAAAACAACTGTAAAACATTCGCGGACGCGTTTTGTTAGCAAAAAATTCTTTCTTGCGAACGTTCTTTTTCCCAATAACAAAAAAATGTCTGTATATACAAAGTAACAAATTTCAACATGTCGTAACACATGTCGAAAAAAAAAGAACGATAAAATCGAGTGTCACACTTATAAACAAACTTATTAATGTGCACGGTAAATATCACACATATTGTTTCTGTCTGTTATTTGCACTAGACTGTGATTATAAAAGCGCATCTGTTTATTTCCCCCTTGTACTCACTCCCGTTTTTGTCCTTCATACGAAATAAGCTGCGGCTTCATAACTTATTTAAATGTCTATCTTACTTGCAAATTGTAAAAAAAAAAGAGTACAATTTATGAATTTCTTAATTTTTGCGCTTAATTGATTTTGGTACAAGTTCCCTTTAAATAGACTGTCTAATTTCTTATATTCTTTCAACTGCGTTATTCTCAGAACCATATCCTGTGTGTCGAACTCACTTAACTGTCGTCTAGTGACATAAAATAATCTTACGTAACATAAGAATATTCTGATTTATTGAAAAATCGGCAAGTTAAAGAAATTAACTTGACGCTAGCAACGCGTATCAAAGGTTGCCACGATAAATATATTCCATCGGCCGAGACATCGGTTAGAGAGTATAATTTTCTATTTTTAAAGAAAACGTTCCGAAGAAAAATGTAGTCGTTTAACTAGCTCGATTGTTAATTCGAGCAAGCCGATTTTTAGAACGCTGTTAATGCGCGGTTTCGCATTCGATGCTCATTTATTTATTTACTTGGCTGACAGTCCTGTTTCGTTAGCAATTTCGGAAAGACGCGAATGTGACGGTTGCAGACTTTTGCAAAGAATATCATCACCGCGGAATGAGCTGTAAAATTATATTTGTAACACGTGTATTTCATATTTTTTATAGTCTTGCGGCTGTAAAGTACACACGTAGGTAGGGAATGTGCTTTATTTAAATTATGACGCAAAAGAAACAGACGTTATTGTTTTATTACAATAGGTAAATACAATCTGCGCGAGAAATAAATACTTTTTATATGCTAACATATAATCGAGTATTTGTCAAAGCGGAATTAAAAACGCGCAACCGGCGATTAATCTTTCCAAGCATGACGCACGGCTAAAAAAAAAAAAGGTGCTTTCTAATTAATCAATCAAGTTAAGTGGTTAACGGCCATAATTAGCTGCATACGTAGCTCAAATGTTGAAATTAGCCGGTTAATCTGTATTATTCTCAGCCAACAACGAAGTACGGAATCCGCACAAAATCTTGTTGCACTCGTTCCGAGTCGATGCCTGTTCGGGCATAATAAATTCTCTAATTACGCTTCTCTCTGTCTCTCTGTCGGTTAATTCAAATTTTAATCAGAATAAATCATGTAATAATATTGACAAGATAGAAAAGTTTTTTCTTATAATTTTTCGAGAAGTGGAAAATTGTATGTAGACTTTTATATGTATATTATTTTACTAACATTCTTTATATATGTTTGTCGGTTTTCCCTAAGAAAGTTATAAATTCTCACATTATCCCTCACTTTTTCCCATGGGTTTACAAGTTTTGGTGTTAGTCGCGGGAGGTTTTTCCCTTGCGGTTACAAATTCTCACATTACTCCTGCTTGTTCGCATTCCGCACTTTTTCCTTGAAACGAAACTTCGGCAGACAAAACTCTTCGATAACTACTACGAATGAGATCTGAACTAGAGATTTTTTCCGGGATAATACGGGTCAGCAAAGTCGGAACACGTGTTCTCTTTATTCGTACAGAGCGTTTTTTTTTTTTTCAGAGCGTGCGGTGTCACGTAGTTTTACTGTGATCTGTGACAAGCACGTGTTTCGACAGGATTTTGCTGATGTCGCATCAAATTACGATTATTTGTTCGGGAATGTAGTCATAATCATCTTTCCTTTCACCCAAAAATTCGCTCCCAGCCGACTAAAGCGAAGTTACGCGAGTTCGTATTATCGAATCAACAGGTATCATACGAGGAACGAGGCACAAAAAGCGCTAGAGGGAAAGAATGAATAACAAATATTACTTGTGCATATGCATAAGAACGTGCGCATGTAAATACACACGCTCGTAAACATTACGCTGCAAACAGCATATATTTATCAGTGCACAAAATAGTACGAGATTTCAGATAATAGCTTTTATCTCGTAGAAGTTTGTCTTGTGAACAGAATGCTTTTGGAAGGCGAAAACTATCATTGCCACACATCCCTACGTTATTTGATATTATGTATATTGGAGAGTTAATATATTAATTAATATATATTAGTCCGTAATACGTGCGTGAGATTTTTGAGCAAAAGCAGCACTGTTGAAATTTGCTAAGATTTTTCTCTTACATTTCATCCAAAAGATCATATATTTTGCGAATTGTTTTTTAGTTTTAATATTTTTTTCAAGAATTTTTTATTTTTATTATACGAAAAAACATTCAAACGAAAATTTTTATATTGAGATTGACTGTATAAGTTATCACAATTTTTAATCGTGATAAATCATTCATTCGCTCGAACGCATCCCGAGATGCGTGACCGAATGATCAAGATTCTTACAATCTGATAATAAGATACATATCTAAGACATTATTGATTAAAATTACAATAAATCAGCCGGATTACGTACAAGGCGCGTAAAATTCAAGAGTCGCGCGGATAGGTGAAAGAATTTGTGGAGATGTGTTTTATTGATTATATATACGAACGCGTCGGAATGTGCTTGGACCGCATGGTAAAGGCGGGCGCGCTGCGGCTTTGAAAATGAAATTTATTCTACGTACGTAGCGCGCGTATGCCGGAATGAAGAATCTCTCTTCGCTTACCTCTAAACGCGCGCGCATATTACGCCGCGTAAGGATTACCTAAAGTGTATCAGTCGTGAAGACACGATGTGTAACGCGAAAAGCCAAAGTCTTATCCGACTTGGGATGCGTAACAGGTCAAAGACATTACCGGAGTCGCGATCAGAAACTCGTTATTCCGCTCCGGATTCTGAAAAAGTTTTACTTCTTTTTAACGTAACTGCTCTCTGACTGATTTATTATAAAACAAGATCGCGAAGACGTCGTGACGACAAATGTTTGTTTTTACCGGCTACGTACGTAAATAAAAAAACAATTGTTTTTAAGTGTTTTTATTTACTTATTTGTATTTTGTTAGTTTTTTAGCTTTTTATGTTTATCGCGAATGGCACTGCGGCAATCATTCTCGCGCATGTAAAACTTTTAGAGTCAAGAAAAAAACAAATAATCAGAAAACATAACTTGGGAAATTAAATTTCTTTTTAAGTTTATTATCTATAAAAATCACTTTTTCCAAAAAAAAAAAAAAAATACGCCATGTAACGAAAATTACACTGTGATATTTATAGAATTACGATTTTTTCTCGCCAGAGTTTTGGCCACATTTAGTACAAACGTAGATCGTACGTTGATTCGAAGACTCAAAGTGGTCGCCATGTAAGGGCAGTTGAGTAATAACCGACGAGTTAATACGCCACATAAGCAAGCATTAAGTAACGAGTGCCACTCACATGTACTTGACGATGATGCACTTATCGTACGTGTGATTACGAATACGGTCGTTTCGGCCGATCATGATGTTCCTTTCATTCAGGCTACGATTAAAGAGCAAATGTGTTTATGTAACTCTTTGTAACTTCTCTCTTTCTCTCTCTCTTTTTTCTCTCCATCTGTTTATTTATCTTTCCGCAAAGTAGATCGCGAAAGATTATTATGTATCTATATATTTTTTGTTTTTTTATTTATCAAGAATGAGTAAAGTATATGTACACTTTGCAATACGAATACATATCTAGTCACACATACGTATGCGAAAAAGTTTCAAGCAGAATATTTCAGATCAGAGTATTTTTCCAAATATTTTTATATCAAACGCGTTTGAGAAACATTATTCAGATAATATGAAAATATCGAGCGTTTATCTGAAAACAGACGGACAAATATGGAATTTTTCTTTTGCCGCGACAAATCAGAAAGTTATTTCTACGTGTTATTTCTAACATCGGAAATTCGTTCTACTTGATATAATTACACACACACACTCCGAGGAAATTCTTTGAAAATTTATTTCAAATTTAAAAGTCAACACATTCGATGCCTATATCTTATTGCAGTAAATATGCTTTTCATTGATTTATAGCTACATAATTGTTGACTGTAAAAGAATACCGTGAAATATCGTAAGATGCGGCTGTTTTTTTAATGGCAAGTGGTTTTTCCATCGTAGGCGTTACGCATTTTCACCAGTCGTTTATAGCCGCCATAATTGATGTTGTATATGACACGTGGGTCACGAGCAGCTACATTTTACGGATGTGAAAGGCATTTTCGCGTGCGACTTTTCAATTCTCGCTGTTAACGCTAAACTCGAAACTGGGCTACTTAGATTCCGGAATTATATATTCTTTTTATAAACTGAAGAATATAAGTAAAAAATAAAAACAAAATTAATGAAAATTAATCAAACTCAAGTCATTAATCTGCTTAATTAGCAGTAACGTACTTTTTTTATTTAAAAATGGATCAAAATATTGTAAACTTTATTATACATGTAAGTAATTTTCGGGTCACTCGATGAGATGTTTTATGTTGACTGTGATCTGTCCACAGAGCAATCCACTTGAAATGAAAGATGAAACGGATGCTCCGCGTCTTTGTTCGAATAAAAAGAGACGGCCTTGAACCGATAGACAAACAAAAAAGAAGTAGAAACAACACACATCTAAAAACATAAAAATGCACAAGAGAAATTAAAAAAAAATAAGCAAAATTAAACCCGCAATATCTAAAATGCGCTGAATCTACTACTAATCAAAATTTTATTTTACAAAAAGCAATATAATTAATGTTTGCTTTTTAGTTTTTATACACACGAAAAACAGTTATTACGTTTGAATATACTTGCATACATCTTTATTGGGATAAATTTAGAAAATTTCACTTAAGAGAAAGAGATCTCTTTTTGCATCGAAATTAAAATTCTTTGGCGGATAATAATAACTTGATTATAAACTATTGTAAATTGCGGAACAAAAGAACGTTTGATAATTCAATTACAACAAAATTAAATTTTGAGAGATGCATTTTTTTTTTGCGGGTTTCAGTTTTCACAAGTCAAATCTGTATTCGAAAACATGGGTATTTCGCGCGCGCGTGTGTGTTTTTTTATATTCAATTCATTTCCGCTAAACATATAAGTCGGCGGGGCAACGGAAGCGAGAAACGAGAGAGAAGCACAGGGGATCAAGCCGGCAATCGCCTTGCTAGCCTGGAAATCCAGTTACTCTATCCGGCAGCAGCAGGGACCCCGAGACAATGCGCGGAGTGTAACCCGTGCAATGCCGCCTCGGGAGAGCTGGTTGGGTGAGCGCGACGAAAATAACTCCGGCAGGAGAATATTACGGCACTTTGCAATGAGAAGAGACCGATGGAAAGGAGCGAAAGAGAGAGAGAGAGAGAGAAAGAGAGAGAAAGGGCACAAGTAGAAGGGAATACGCGTGAAGAGACTCACCAAGAGGACGACGCGGAGATTTCGCATGCATCGGCCGAGATGCACATGTACCTCATGTGCGTGTATATATATACTATATATATGCGCGATTTTTTTTATATATGCCAGAATTTTTTTACCGCAAGACAATATTTTGGGAGAATTATATTTTAAAATGTACATCATTTATATTTATTATTATAAATTTTATAATTATTTATTTTAATTATTTAAACTTCTTCTCTCATCATGAGAATCTTTAGAACTCTACAAAGAAGAAGAGTTCTACAGATCTTGATAGATTTTATCAATAGATTGTTGACTTTTTTTTTAACTTTTGATATTTTTATCCGACCACTGAGAGATGCGGCAACTACAAAAGTGTGGAGTTTTTATTTATGTGTGCTGTTTTTACTTATTTCCACAGATTTTTTTTTTTTTTTTGAAGATTTTCAACGGTTCTTCGAGACTTCGAACGGTGTTGATAAAACTTTGGTAGAACCAGAGTTTTGCTTGAAAAACGCGCGCAAGTCCGGGTCTGTGTAAAATGAGATTAAATTAATTTAACGCTTACATATTGTGTGTACAATCAAGATTTTCTCAGGACAATGACGTTAGATCAGACACGTTGAAACATCTGGAAAACTTTTTATTCGATGTATATATTTCGACCGCGAACTTTTATGTAAAGATCGAGATACACACGCGGGGGGTTGGGAAATTACGAAATCACGGGGGTGATGCAGCGGGAATTTCGGGCGCGCAACCTCGGTATCACCGACATCTGGCTGACGATTGCCCGCGCTGTCGGGAACGCACACACATTCGTTCCGCCGTTCACGTACGAGAGATCGATTCCGCACCACCACCACCACGACAGACTGTTTGCTGCCAGCATGTCTGCCAGCGCAACCAGCGGAATCCGAGCACTTGCGAAATCGGCCGAGCCGAGAGAGAGAGACTCGGCGGCTTCTCGCGCTGGAACGACGTAAACTCGCATAACTCGCGCGTACATACGAGGCGAGCCCCATAAAAAAGCGTAAACGCCGATTACGCAATGACGTAATATAATAATGGATACTGTCCCTATATATATGATAAAGATTCCGACAAACATACAGAGTTTCTTACTGCCCGAGCGAGAGACGATCTGAAGAACATAATTGACGGCAATTATATTTGCGGTTTCCAGCGTGTGACGATTATAAGCAAGCTTTAGAAAAAAAAACTGTTTACATGTCAATTAAAGTTTAATTAACGTTATGGAGAGATTATATTATTATTCTCTTAATTATTTATTTGGTGTAGCTTTTCCGAACCGATACGAAGAGAATTGATAATCAAATTTCTAGCACCCAACTTATATCTTGCACCCCTCCACTAATTAGCACTTGATTGATTTTTTCTAGTTGTTAACATTTTTGTCTGTGGTTACTTGACATCATAATAGGATTAATTAGAATTTTTTGTAGCAACATTATTTATTAGAGATTTCTAGTTGGTATTCTCGAAAAGAAATTAACAGATTTTTGAAATCATTGATTGTGTTTCACTATTCCCTCTATTCTCGGTTTATATTTTAAAACCGCGTCTTCGAGAACGTTCGAGTTGACGTTATTATTATGTGTCTCAGAGTACAAGGTGTCTGCGTTCGATATTTGTAAAATTGATGAGGTGAATCGCTTAACATAAATATCTTCGGAGCGCGTCGCTTTGCGATATGCGAAAGAATGAATTATTTTCTGGTTTCTTTTAATTAAATTTTTTTTTATACTGCGCGGCGAAGCGTGCGAGCGACGACGCGTGCGTATTATTACACGGCCGTGTGTCATTCCACCAGTCTTTTAGTTTGACATGTGTCTCTGCGTCATTGAGCGATGACAGACATCACAAATAATGCGGTAGCGCTTTTGTTCTCCTCTGTTTGCGAGCAATTGATCATTCCTGAAAATGAAGACCTACTATGGTTTAAATAAGAGGGTTTCTCTAGGTTTCAGTCTCTAGACTCGTAAACAATCTGATCCCGTTAATATCGTGTTAATTAATTGCATTATTGTATATAAAACACAGAAGATATTAATAAGAATATGTAAAATAACCGGATATTTATATCTTGAGATAAAAAACTTACTGGAGAATTCGCGCGACGAATGATTCTTCGCGCACATGACGCGAACAAACGCTTAAATTTAATATCCACCAGACAAGAGAGAAATTTCGTTGCCGCATAGATACAGAGCGAAACATTAAAAATGTCTACTCGATCCGGGAATTACTTTGCATTTAAGGTTGCATAAAGATATACTTACTCGTTCTAATGACAGCCTGTCGACATAGTCACGCCTCCGTTAAAGTTGCCGGTATAACAACAATGACATTTTCTCTCGCTCTTATAATTCCCGTTTCGTTCATCAGAGATAACGATTTGCGAACACGAAATTGGTCGATAATTGCGAGAAAATCGACAAAATTCTACACCTGTCGAGAACACATTGTGTTACTTGTCGTAACAAGGAAAGTGGCGTTTTGCGACAGTTCGACATTAATACCTTGACCGCGCCGACGAGTGAATTAATCGTCGAATGTAATCTTCTCCTCGATGCATCTTTGTCATCTTTTTTTTTTTTTAAAAGAAGCATGGATATAAAAAAAAAAAAAACGTCGCGATAAAAGAAAAAAGAACCGACGAAAAGAGAAGAAGATTACATGAACGAGAGAGGAGGGTGATAGCGAGACGGTAGAGGGAAAAGAAGATGAGGAAGAATGTGGAAAAGAGAAGAAGAAGAAGAAGAGTTCTAACCGGCTGGTCGCAACAACCAAACTTACCGGTCCTTCCACTCGCGATGCCGCATCTACCGAACTATTAGCCGTAACCCTCAGTCTATATCTGAATTCGTTTCGTCTTTTTCTCTCTCTCTCTTTTTTTTTTTATCTCGCAATACGTGTGTTAGACTAATGGAATCTCCTTCTTCTTGTTATCCTGTATCTTTTTGAGGCTCCCACGTTATCAGACAAAACGTTTCCCGGTGAATTTCCGAAAAAAATCCCTGAGAGAGATTGATTCTTTTTTGATTAAAATTAATTTCGATGAATTTGATTAACATCAAGTCTTGTCGTTTAATTCCAAAATAGTAGTACCGCTGTATGTACACGTGTATGTGCAAGTTGAACGGAACGTTGCATCGGGTTACAGAATCGCTTTTTACTTTTAAATTCTTACGCTTATAGTCACGTTAAGTAGTAGTGTATGTTGTCTTTTACAATCTCCAATCAACTACGAATTAATTTATTATAAAATGTAATAAATCTACACATATTATTTTTGTTATTGAACAGGCACTGTCGCGTTAAGTGATTTTTAGAAACCACTAAAAATAAAAACGCCGCAACGATAACAGCTCATGTGACACTGTATACGATAAAGCGAGTTGCAATCATTTAAATTACATTACGCGTAAGTGTACACACGACAAACGCGTGACAAAATTTAAGATAAAATAGATATTTTTTTATTCTAATGTTTTATATCAAAGCAAAACTTTTGGATGAAAAAATCTAGGTTTTATTATGGTTTTATTATGTGCATACGGTGCGATCACTGAATTTCTATTTCTCTTTATTTATTTTCGAATAATAATATGTAACTTTATTATTTCTTTTAAATTTATATGAGACAAGTTTTTTCTTTAAATCTAAACGGACTACGTTGTCCACGTGTGTTGTGGCCCGTTTTCGCGCGTGCTCGGCTGAATATTTTTAATACTCGACTCACGTATAACGTAAATCGATCTCATTGGCGCACCGACTTATTCCGGTTCGTATGGCCCGCGCGATTAGGAATCCGTGAGTGTCACCTCAATTACGCGCGCACGTGTAAACATATATATATATATATATATGTTTAACAACTGCCCGTCGGACGCACGGTGAGCGGGCACATAGCCCGTGTCGTTGACAGACGTAACACGCGCCAAACAGGTGTGTTTAATCCGGCCATTTAAATCAGGACCCGCGAGATTACGCATCCGTTATTTCCGCGACGCTGTCTCGATCGGGCATGATCGAAACCGCAAAATCCCCTTTCGTTTGTCGATTATCGATCATAATGAAGCGCGATGGTGTAATTGTCGCGCCGTAATCGTAGACGTAACGATCTTGCGGCGTCGGTCGACACGAAGAAGTTTTCTTTTCGCATCGATTGGCTTCTCACGAGAATTCAATTCAGACTTTTACACTTGACACTTATCCTTTTAAATTTCCGTTTTACGATAAATCGTTCGAGTCACCATCGAATATGCTCGTACGCCTTGTCGCTTGTTATTGTCGTTCGTTGTTATTGTCAACGATATTCCGAAAGGCAAAACATTATCTCTTTTATTCCAATCTATATTTGCGAACTGTTTATCTGCACACTTATGAATTATTTATATTTGTTTCTGCATATTTATGAACTGTGAACCACACTTTCAGGTGGCTGTTAGACGTCCTGGCTGAGACTGTGAAGAGCGCGGATTGGCAGCAGCATGTTTGCAACGTAGCGCCGAAACTTCGTTCATCTTCTTCTTCTTGAGGCATTCTGCGATGTTGTTTAGGCAAGTTTTTGTTTACGATTATTTTATTAATAGTTCTCTCGGAATTAAAAATCTAAAATGACTTCTCTGCGTGACTGATCGCAAAATAGTTTTTTAATTACCAATTAACATTAATTAATTTTGAGCCTCTTTGGTTTTATTATCGACGTTTCTGTCGCGGTTTTAAACGAAAAGAACTTGCCGCGATGCACGCGCGAACTTTGATATAAAATTTACAAATCATGCATGACTTGTTGGAAAAGAACTACGACTGCGACAATTATGCATACAATTATACACACGTGGCAGCGTGAAGGCAAAGATGAAATATAGCATAAGACGTTTGAATCACGTTTCAATCACTGCGCATTTTTTAATCGGCGTAAACTATTTTTAGATAACTGCGAACAATAACTAAATAGTTTACAAGTTACCGCAGAAGGCTTACCGATGCGAGCTGTGAGAAAAAATCACAAACAATTTCGAATAAATTGGAAAAGAGAGATTTTGTGTATATACTTCATTTTTCGAAGTATATTGCGCGAATTTTTTTTTCACAAATTAAGCCGCAAACGCCGCGACTATTTGATATTACATACGAAATACTGTCGGTTTTTGATGTAAAATTCGATGTGTCGGGTGCCAAGTTCACGTATGTGGTGTGTGTTTCAACAAAAGGTGTCATCACTCGCGGCGTTGCATTTAATAACACACGCGTGATTTAATATCGCCGCGAGAAACGCGCGACAACGCGCAAGGAACGACGCCTCTCACAGTAGATGTTATAAATAAGTGTTATCACGTACGCCGGCGTACTATTTTAAATGCGTTATCTCCGTCCACGTCCGCTACGAAACCACAAACACGCTCGTTTGCTCGGGCTCCTGTGCTCGATTTCTGTGCGTCTGTTCTCTGAACTGCGGTTGCCATCTTCTTCTCTCTACTACGCAATAACTGTATGCGCTCGAACGCTGAACAATAACGAGCGAGTGTAAAGAGCGAACAAAACGGATGAAAACTGTATTTTGTAAAACTTGCATAAATATTTTAGAAAATAAAAAATTTACATACGACTACATAAATTTGAACGTGACAAGGAAAATTTATAATAATGTAATTACGAATTAGGTACACCTGCGACATTCTCTATCACGCGACAATATTTCAGCTTGTCTATCTAAAATTCTCAAAGAATTTTATCTTAGAAATTCAGAGAATTTCTATTATCTAAAAACATTTTTGAAAACATATAGATTTCTCAGGACAACGTTTCTTATATCTACTTGAAAAAGACATTTTTCTGAGATTTTTCTTTTGGAAATACTGAAAAAACATTCCGACAAACATACCGGGAAATTTGTTTTCCACGCACAAGAAGCGCGTGTAATAAATACCGTGTGTTATATTTCTTTAGATACATCAGATATTTAGTTTGCAACCGCGTTCACTTGCATTTTCATGCGCGGTTACATGATAATTGACGTACGTCCGCGAAGGGCTTCGGGAGTGATAAGACGAATTACGGCGATTGTACGTAACGAAAACATGTGCGATATCTATTCACGCGTGTTTCCTGTTTTGCATATTTGCAGTTAAAACAAACCTCTTCTTGAGATAACAAAAAAACAGAATTTTTAATGTACAGTTTACAAACACCTTTGCACGGACACAAACAAAACGTATATCGAGCATTTTATTTTTTAAATTAAAACAATTTATCACTTATGTATATCGTAAATATTGCGGCGACAGTTGGGAAAAAATGTGATTAAGTAAATAAATTAAATTCGTTATCACGTGTAGTTCACACACACACACACAATAATAACGATGGAGCAGAACAGATATATCATAGTACATCTATAGTTGCACTATAATCACTCTGTAAACGCTTGTATTAATTGTCGCGAACCAACATACTTATCATGAGCGCGTAGAATTTAAATTTTGTTAGAAGAAGTATATCGAGCTATAATGACTGTTAATATTACCCGAAGCTTTATTTTACCTCGTTTATTAGCTATTTGTGCGAATACGAATAACGAATTGCCAGAACGGCAAACATCTTTATTGCGCAGCGCGTAATTCTTGGTTGTTGGATCTGTGTTAGAAGAGTTATGGCATAGAATATACACGTACACACACACACACACACACGCGCGCGCGTATACACATATTATATGTATACGCATACTTGGAATTTCGCCAGATCCTCAGAAGAAAATCAGACATTCAGATGTGTGTTGTGCGAATATTCCGAAACTCGGCGCAAGTGGATGATATGTGCGCGCAAGTACATTATACAATAAACAAGATTAAGAAAACACAGCCGCGCGAGATTGTGGTTGTTACCTCTGGCGAGTCGCCAGTTATCTCTCTTTCTCTCTCTCTGAGGAACATAAATTCTCGAGTCGAATTCGATTTGCCCAAACACGATAATTTTATCGACGCGTGTTTGACACAAAAAACATTCGGAGAATTTCTGAATTTATTGTGCGCGCCGATTAATCATTGAAATATATACGAACGCTCTTTTTCTTTTTTGTTTGATAAAAATTTCTCAATAAAGCAAACTTTACACGCGTTACATCTTAATACGTTCAGAAAACGAAATGAGTGGAGTTGTTAACACTTGGATTAAGACGTAGCGGAGAAATTGACTTGAGAGAAGTAAAGCAAGCGTGAAACGAGTATTATTAAGCGACATAGAAAATTAATGCGAAACTTCGGAGTTGTTAATTGGGGCGGTAGGCGCGCGAACGCCGACATATTAATATTAATATTGCTCCGCAGCTCTAATTGAACCGATCCGTACGTACATACACATATCCACTGAAGCGAAGTTCAACCTCGCGCAATTTGCATACGCGCAATTTTATCGGCTTTTACTGGAAATGCGCACGCCTTTAGGTTAAATAATGTTAATTTTCATCGCGCACGCCACTAATAATAATACGTGCAAAACACACAGTATAATTTTACGATCATTGAATTCCAACTTGGAATGTGCTGAAAATTAAGTTCAAGATAATTTGCCTTGTGGCGATGGAAATGTTATCATCGGCCTGTGAATGAAAAGGGAAGCAAAAGACTGCGTCTTGCGATGACTGTGCATGTACGTACTATGCGTGTAGCTACGCATTAGATACGCATTTTATTGATATGTAAAAGAAGGAAGAAGAAAAGCGAAGGATCGCGTGGATCTGTAGGAGATAACGGAAGAAAATAGATCTATTCATACCGTGCGCAAGTGAGCAAAGTCATATTGCTAAACCACAGATTCCAATCGACGTTCTTCAGAACGCAAGTTTTTTTTTGTGTAAGTTTTTTTTCCTGTTTACATAAATTAAATTTAACAAACGAAATTTATCGCACAAAAGACGTGTAGAGATACTTGAGAGCTGTGAGCTTTGTGAGCTATTCGTGCTTATATCGTTTCAAGTAGTATTCCAGCTTCACAATAAATAAATATATAAATAATAAATATTTACAAATAAATACACACACACACACACAATGAAGGTCAATTGCGAGTATGAATAATGAGATGTTAAATTTATGTTTTACACATAAAAACAATTGAGAGATCTTATATATTAATTAACGCGAAAAACGTTTCGAGCTGTTGAGCTGAATCTTCGCAAAATAATCAACATTAAGAAAGTTAGGCATGACGACATTTTTCGTCATGGAAATGACGAAAGTCATGGAAAATGACGAGTTGAACAAAAGTTTATTCCCCGGTTAACAGGTTAAATAAATGTTTATAATTATATACAGAAAAGATGTAAATATATATATGTGTGTGTATATATGCAATACAAAAGAGAAACTCTATAAACGCGTTGCGTATTGCGTTACACGCGAAAAATAATATAAATTATAGGAGTAAAAGTTATCAGAAAATTAGATCGACCGTATCTACCATCAGAAAATTAGATCTTACACGCAAAATTTGACATTTACGGTTATTAACTCGAGACAGACTCTCGGGAAGTACCAATTGACGGAATTTTTCGGATAGTTTAAATAGCGAAACGAAGCTAATAATTTCGAAAACTGATCTCAAACGCGTTCTATACTTTGAGATCACCGTCAAGTGTGTGCGCGCGCGCGTCGTTGTAACTGGCGTGGCAAATGCAAGTAAAATAAATAGCGTACGCCCAGGTGTCGCGCGGTGGTGACCAATTGTGGCCACACCCGTATATGTTTACGGTAGTAACGTGAGAGAGATTTTATATATATATATATATATATATATATTGGCACGGAACACACTCATGCAAAAAGCAGTCGCGATAATAATAACAAAGCTCACACGCGCGCATCTTGGGGGTACTACTACAGATCCGCGTATCGTTCTACAATTACTTCCTTGTAACGTAATCCATACCCCGCGCGCGAGTCACTTCAGCATGTATGTTTTACATACATATCGCGTGTACAAAACACACCGTTAGAAACCCGAATATATTCCGAGGTCGCGTACATTTGTTTGATTCACGGATCCGAAACTTGTGTGTGAACTTGGCACCTGAAACCGAATTAAACTTTCATTTCGGAAAATGTGCGCGCGTCAATATCTCAGTCAGTAGTTTGATAGAAAAATATGATTCGACTTCGTTTTTTTTTTTTTTTTTTTTTTTTTTTTTTTTTTTTTTTATCTCGTTTGGAATTGTGAATGTTTGCAGTATCCTTTCGCGGTGAAAATCGCGTTGTTTATATTCTTGCGAGGTACAGTAATTTACGATCATCATCGCGATTCGATGATTTGCATATATAAGCGCGCTTAAATAGACCCTTGTGTGACAAATCGCCGGTAAACTGCGACAAATAAATGTTATTGTGCGTGTTCTAGCAACTTTATAACTCGTTTAACTTACCACACAATAGATACCTTACCTCAGCGGTCGGAAATAATTCCAACTCCGAACACTGGCGCGAAGATAACGGACACATTGTCGGCAAATAATGGGTCGCGTATGAATGTTGACGAACAATGATACTTGTAGTATTTTTTAACTTGTTGTTGCCTATCCGTCTCTCCCGAGGAGAGACGGTTTAACTTACAATTAGTAAAAAAATCTGATGGCAAAAAAACATTTGCGCACGCGTGTGACTCGTGTGTTTCCCGTTGATTAAAAAATTACGTCGTTTAGAAAAGTTGTAAAAAAAAGTTGCAAAAAGTTTTACACCGTTGTATGAGCACGTATTTTGTACTTTGAGTCGGTTTGAAGAATGCTTGTTTTTTTTTTCACAAGACCATTACAAGTAATTAAAGCAGAAGTATTGTAGTTAGTATGTGTGTGTGTGTGTGTGTATTACATTATAGTTTATTTTTGTCACGATTAACTCTTTTAATAATAGATAACAATATGCTATCAAGAGAATTTTTAGAACTTTTTTTTCTTATTTTGTTCTCTCTCTCTCTCTCTCTCTCTCTCTCCCTCGTTCTGTTCTTGATTATAAATCTTATAAATTAAAAGTGACAAGCGGAAGCATGAACGAGCGCGTGGCCTTCGCCAAACACGTTCGTTTTACATCTTGTGAATACCATATGATATGTCGCGGCTATTTCTGGCTCGTAGTATACGAGTGCCTCGTATTAGTTGTCGGTATTATCGTGTTAAAACGAATATATATGGGTCCGCCTACGTAGGTTTTTGATGCGATCGTTTCAAGATATATGTACGATCTCCCCATTCGCAAACATAGGCGTGATTTTTTTTTTTTTTTTTTTTTTTTTTGTTGATTATTGCGTCGCAAAATTACATTTCTTTTTCTGTTAGCAAACTCCAGAATTAAATGAGAGAGAAAACAGAGTAAAGTTCGTTATAGCGTTGTGTTAACTCGGCAAATATCGTGATGTTTGTCTAGTAAGATATAAACAATACAAAATAAAATTAAACAAAATTGAATTTATAATTGAATTCAAATTGATTTTCAAATACGTCAGATTGTATTTTCTTAGGAAGATAATTTTACAGAATGGTTTTGTTTGTACAGAAAGTGTTGCAAATAAATGATTGAAAAATCTGTAAGAAAAAATGCTTTTATAACGCAAGAGAGTGCACGCGCATGACATTTTTCATACTAGTAAAGTAAATTAGACACTAAGCATCTTGATTACATATTAACCAACAATATATTGGAAAAAAAAGTCAGGTGGAGCTTGGGGTTTGATTTTCATTAGTCGTACTTTTCGTGCGAAAACATCGCTTTTCCCGGTAGACAACGAGAAAGGATGCGCGCGCTATTGAAAGATGCAAAGTGCATTCGCGTCGTGCGAAAGGACGACGTACGCGCGCCCACTCGTACGTCATCCGGACGACGTGCACTCGCGACGTGTATACGCCGGCCCACCGTACGCAGGTATGATGAACGAGCGGTGATGTAACGACGGGTCACGTCGAGGGGTTAAGTACGAGTGGAGTGGCGTGACGCCGACGGGACCCCGTCCCTTTTAACGTCCCTTTTGTCAACTCACGACGGGCGTGAAATAAAAAATTGAAGTTACAGATGTATAAATCACTTTTTTCTCGTGGGCCACAGAATTCGGTTTGTTCGTTTCTGATACTTGTATCAATTTTGATTTCGTAACGAGCACTTACTTAAATAGCGATATCTTATTAACGATTTTTTTTTTTAATATATTTGTGGTTGTGCGCGCACATAGCGTGTGCTGATAAATCGTGTAAGTTATTTTCCTTCTGTGCACGAATAAACGCTAAACAAAAATTGACATTTTTCAAAATATATCTTGCAAAGTACGATGCTATTTTAATGTGTATAAAATAAATAATATAAATATGTAAAATAAATAATATATGTAATATGTGTAAAATTTCGGTTTTTTACTGAGGAAAAATATTTTTCGCATTTTTGTTTCGGCATATCATGTGGAAATCCGGATTGCGTGATTCTCTTGACAATTAGTCGTAATAATTAAAGCGACGCAGAAGTCGAAAGGCGCGCTTCCTCCCTTGGTGAATAACACCATGCGTCATGACAGCCGGATGTCTTTATTGTTGTTGAAGTCGTTGCAGGCTAGTCCAGCTCGCATGAAAGTTGCATAATCACATCGGGTTTCTCTCTCTTTCTCTTTTTATCTCACAACTACATATATATATATATTCAAGTTTCGTGTCAATGTACGTTTTGCAGTGATTCAAGACTGTATTAATGTAATAACAATGACAAGAAAAAAAAGAAAAGAGAGAAAGCTAAAGTTTTATTAATCATTCCATAGAGTTTTTTTTTCGAAATATCCGAAAATTTCAGTATTTATATTTTTTCAATACATTTTCGAAATTTTCTGACGATCTTCTACCAACGAGCGTTGTTGTGCGAACCCCCGCTACGTATGTATCTGTACTATACGTACAGATGTTTTCTTATCGGTTACAGCAAATACGTTGAGATTATAGATAACTCTTCTTGTACTTTTCCTCTC